>JAWWLV010000520.1:0-10960 GCA_035041135.1 Platyrinchus mystaceus | reverse complement strand
ACTTCTGTAAATATATAGTATTTTTGCTTAGTTAAAATTGTTGTATATTTATAATTCTTTAGTTTTTATTTGTTAAAAATAAATCCTAATATTATTTTCCCCCACATCTCTTTTGTCTGCATAAACTTTCTCTCGACTCTTACAGCAATTGTGTGTGGGGCGGGAGAGTGAAAAAAAATTGGCCCATGGCCAAACCCATGACAACACTGTATGGAGAGGAAAGTCTATCCCACATTTGTTTTGCACCATCCAGCTGCTCACCCTTTGCAGTGCAATTCCTGCCTTTCCCCTGCAGCAGGATGCAGTGGGCTCAGGGGCTGGGCTGGCTTCACACAGTGGCTCTGAGCCCACAGCAGGTTTGTCCTCCACACCTTTTACATGGCCATTGGTCCCCTGAGCCATCTTTAAGAAATTCATGATTCCTGCTCCACATTTAGTGCCCTCCATGCATCTTTGGCAGGATGCCACACAATTAGGAGCTTCTTTACTGAAAAATACTGAAAAACTCCTTACTGACTGCCTGGTTTGAACACACCTGCTGTTACCTCCCATCAGGACCTGCTGCTTCTCTGGGTCTCATTGCTTTAACCATAAAAAAATAATACCAGTTTTTTCATGCAACAATATTTACCCAAGCACTATAGCCATGATCCCAGAAGGCAACATGGGATCAGGAACATTAAAATTCTCCTTGCCTGTGGCAAGGGGTGGAACAAGATGGGGTTTAAGGTCCCTTCCAACCCAAACCATTCTGTGGTCCTGTGATCGTGGCGGAGACACAGAGAAGGGCTGTGGCTGAAGACCAGTTGGTTCTGATATCTCATCCTTGCACTGTGTTTGCAGTCTTGAATCCTTGGAAGACAACCTGCTTCCCTCTGGCCAAGAGAACTTTTCTGCTGCTGCTTGGAAGAACAGAGTGAACACACAAGTCTTGAATCATGCAAGATTTGTTTGGGGTTTTTTTAATGTTACCATCATGTTATGCTATGGTAAAAGGGAATTAAATACAAGTACAAAGTCAGGCTCAGAATGAAATCCCTGCTCTGCTAAAGTGGCACTCATCATCTTTTCCAGAGGATGCTTTCTGTACAATTTATCCCATTTACTGTTGGTTTACCTGAGACAGACACATCTTCAGTTATGAAGCACTCTGCAAACCTGTGCACATGCAGCTCAATACTTTGCCCCTAAACTTGGCATTCTGCTCCAGTTCTTTTAATATTTAAAATTGGAACGTAGAAAACTTGTGCTGTTCCAGAGGTAGGGCTGCTCCCCTCCCTCCAGGCAGGCACACGGACTGCCTTGCCCCTCATCATGCTGCCCAGAGCACAGGTAAGAACACTCCAGGAGCACCAGCCAGGTAATTGAAATAAAATTCCTAATGAATTTAGAATGTTTCTTCTCATGCTGAAATAAATCACAGATTTTTCAAACATCATTCAGAAAAATGGACATTTAAAAACATCTCATTTCTACTTAGAAGGGTCTAAGACATCTCATCAGACCTGAGAGCTTTGGATTTAAGTTCTTCAGACAAGTTTGAAAACAAGTTCCTCCCAGTTGAATGTATCAAGTGTTATTTTGAAAAGAGTTTGTGCATTTTTTCCTGGCCTGTAATAACTCCACTTCATCTTCCTTTACACTGCTTTAACTGCAGGACCAGGTAAAAATGTCAGAGAACAGTTTCCTGCCCCCATTGACACATTTTCCTTCAGCATGGGCAGCAGCAAAGCACCTGGGCTTACAGTGAAATGCTAAAAACACAAACAATTCTGACCATATATTAAGAATCTTTACTACAGAGAAAACAATTAGAGCTTATCATTAACTCATCTGAAAGGATAAAACCAGATTCCCATCAGGTCTTCAGATTGTTCTTGCCATTTTTGCTATTAGCTATTCATTAGGTCATTAACAATCCCATTATGTAACCCTTTCTGATGAGGACTTTTCCCTCCATCGATGCTCTGATTCAGAAAAACAAGTCAGCAGCAACAGACACAAAATAAGAATCAAATCAAAGCTTTCTTTTATTAAATGCTTTTACACTTCTTTCACCATTCTTCCTCAGTATTAAGAGGTTTAGCTCATCATTCCTCAAAGTCAATATATCTATTTTTTCAGTAGTCACGGTCTCCTTTTGGTTATTAATTTTAGACTGGAATTTGGGCAGGTAATCTTGAAAAGTCTGAAGTTTCCTAAAGTTGTCTTAACCCTTTCATTCTGGACAGAGTTATTCTGTTGTTAACAAATTCATCTGCTGCAGGTTGCCCAGATACATCTCAAGTCCTCACTCCTGCCTCAGTTACAAGCATCCACAGGTAACTGCAGGTCATTCAAGTCTTCTTTCTTAACTGAACTTCTGAGTTGTTCTTGTGTTCCCCACAGGATAAGCAAAATAAAATAGTATGGCCAAAGCAGCTTTGAACAGGAAAACAGCACCACTGCTTTGACATGTTCATGATCCCCGAAGTGCAAGAGATTAAAAGAGCAATTTGGAAGAGCCTCTTGTTTTCACAAGTCCTCCTACAGAGGAGACTTGGGAGTCTCTCAGATGAGGCCTCTAAATTTGCTGCTTGTTTTTGACTGCGCCACTGAGAGGCCAAAGGCAAGAACCAACAATTCTGGGATTTGCCTTGGAATTGTTTGTGAACAATGACTGTTATTGTATAATATATGTGTTAAGTGGAGACATATTCTCATTGGCTTTCTCACAAAAACCTCCATTGCTTTTAAAATTTGCCAAAATGAGGAAAATAGGAAGCCCAACAAAGAGACTCAATATTTTCCTCCCTCGCACTGCTGTAGGAACATGAGGCTTCCTGAGGACATCATCCCTAGCGTGGTTTTGAGTTCCTGGCATGTGGGACAGAAGATATTAGTGATTTCCAAAGGTAGCCTGTTCCGGGAGGGGCACAGCAGCAGGGCTGAACATCAGGGAGCCTCTGAGAATGCTGGTCACACTCAGAGTGTCAGGAAATATATAAAACATGCTATAAAATATCCATCTTTAAAAGCTGAGCAGGAAAACGTTTGCCATGTAATTAGGGATGCACACAACTCCAAAATAGCACAGCTGAAGATTGCCTTGGGACCATAAATGTAGCTGGGCAGAGCTGAGCCTCATCAGTCACTGTCAAAAGAGTCATTTTATGAAAAGACTGCCTTTTCTAAGATTTAGACTGTGCTTTCTCCTACTGATCTTTAATTGTGACAGTGGTTTCCTTTCATAATTTTTAAGTCAGACCCATTGACTGTTATCTGCCTGGAGAACTCTCTGTATTTAGGATGCTTTTCTGTTTGGGCTGCAATTCTCCTCTATAGTCTAGGGTTGAGCAGTGCTTCTCTTGCCAGTCAGCTTTGTTTTCTTCCTGTGTTTGGTGGGGTTTTTAAGCCTTGGGGTTTGTTTGCAGTGGGTTTTTAAAGTTTTTTGCTTACTTTAATCCCTTTATCATACTTGCCTTTGCTAAAATTTCCAAGTATCCATTCAGTTCTCATGCCGTATCTTAGATATCTCCCATATTTCTTCAATATCCTTCCTTTCCTTCCTTCACCTCTTCCAGGTCATGTAATCAAGTCATCTTTCATTATTTGAAAAAGTATTCCTTATAAGTTTTACTTCATCAGCTTCAGGCAAATGCTGCATCTACACACTCAATACAGACATGGAGAGCTTGAGGCACGATCATCCCAGGCTTCCTTCTCTTCCTTCCTGGAGGCAGGGGGTCCATGTGACTCTGCCAGCACCTCTCTATGGGGCAGATAATCAAACTGCTTGGAATCACTGTGGGAAATGGTCTGGACTAACTCAGCAACTCATTTGTGACTGAGTGCCACCTCCTGCACGCTCAGCTCTGGGAAAGAGTGCTCATCCAGTGAGGGATCAGTGACAGGGACTTCAGAGACCTTTGACAGGGATGGTCTGACCAACTGTTACCACATCTGAGGAGACACTCAGTTGGAATTCTTGCTCCACTTACAGCAGCATGACCTGAGGATGAACTGGGCACCTCTTAGAGAGAATGAGCTTCAAACCAGCTCCAACACAAAACATCTGCTGTGGCTGCCACCCTGGCCTTCAGTTCCATGTCACAGTGACTCTCTTCCAAGGCAAGAATCAGTGACTGTTCCAAAAACATCTATTTTATCCTTGCTTTTCTGTTTTCCATCCCAATACAGCTGTTAGGGGCTCACACAGGCCAGGAGGCAGCTGTAACACCACAGGAGGGGGGAAGCCAGCAAGGATTAATTGGAACACCAACCAAAATGAGGGGGTTGCCACAGGATCTATCAGGAAGCAGCAAGAGTGGGGCTTCCCCAGGAGGGGGACAAGCCAGAAGCCAAGGGGGGGCCGCAGTTCAAGCAAGGCCCAGTCCCACTGGGTGCAAACAGGGCAGCCAGGGCTGGGTGCTGCTCACAGGATCAGTCCTGGGCTAGGAGAGCAACAAACCATCTCCAGGGCTCATCCAGGGGGAGTCCAGCAAGGAGCAAAAGGACTATAACACACACCTAAAGCCCAGCCAGGAGATGGGCCCCACCTCCAAGAAGGTCCATCCGGGAGAGCAGCTGCTTACAGCAACATCCAGGGTCAATCCAGGAGGACAGTGCTCCTGTAGCTCAGGGAGGGAAGGAGGGAGCCACCAGCCTTGAGCTTAAATGGGGCACCAGAAGCCCATGGCAGGACATGTGGGTGGGAGTCCCAGCTGAGCCTTCTCAGGGCTGTTACACCCCATTAGTGCTCTTGGGGCCCCACGTTCACACAGCTGTGCTCACGGTGAGGAGGCCACAGGCCCTTTTCACTGCTGCAAACTCCTCCTTCAGCACAGACATGAGCTCCAGGGTCCTCTGCACTACCTTTAGCTGGCAAACAATGTGGGGTCAGTGGGGCTCCAGCGCTCTTAAAATAGTGGTGAGAAAGGATCTTATGTCCTGGTCAGATTTCCATAACCAGGGCTTGACCTGCAGACCCTGTCCATCCCATGTCCATCCCAATGGCAACATACAGCTCCTCTAAGAGGTCAGCCAGGAACTCCCCACCTCCAGCTGGGAGACCAGGGATGAGACTCACTATGATCCAGTTCCCAGCCAGACCTTGCAAGCACAGCCAGGATTTTAGCAGCATTTTAGGAGCGTTCTTAATTTCTTGGAGAGGCAAGAAAGAGGAGAGCACAGATCTGTTCACAGAAAATTTTATTGACTCCCCCCCCCCTTTTTTTTTTTTAATAAACAAAAGCAGAAGAGGGAAAGAACTGAAAAAAAAAAAAGTCCTGACAATGGCACTGCAGGAGAAACTTGGTGACATGCAGAGAGGAAGGGGTGGGGCACAGGAAGAAAGATTTAAATGCTACTTAGGGGGAAATCAAAACTTGGGCACGACCTCAAAGATCACCATCCCTGCTTGGGTTCCAGGTGTCCTGGGGGGCATCAGGCTGGTCAAGGGAGGTGATTGTCCTGCTCTGCTCTGCACTGGGACAGCCCCACCTCGAGTCCTGGGGGCAGTTTTGGAAACCACAATGTAAGACAGATCTAAAGAGAGTGTCCAAAGGAGGGACACAAGGATGGTGAAGGGTCTGGAGGGGCCATATGAGGAGCAGCTGAGGGCACTTGGAGGATAGAGCTCATCAGAGTCTGCACGTTCCTCCTGAGGGGCAGCTCTGATCTCTGCTCTCTGTGAGCAGGGACAGCACCCAGGGAATGGCTGGAGCTGTGTCAGGGCAGGGTCAGGTTGGATCTCAGCAAAAGGTTCTTCCCCCAGAGGGTGGCTGGCACTGAACAGGCTCCCCAGGGCAGTGGGCACAGCCCCAAGGCTGCCAGAGCTCCAGGAGGGTTTGAACAATGCTCTGAGGAAGAGGGTGGGATTGTTGGAGTGTCTGTGCAGGGCCAGGAGTTGGACTGGATGATCCTGGTGGGTCCCTTCCAGCTCAGGGCATTCTCTGATTCTATGATTTAAAGTGCTCTGCTTAGCTCATATTTAACTCACTCTTTAACATTCAGAGCTAAAATTTAAGTTCTTCTCTTTGTTTAAACTGCCCAGCACAGGAGCAGGGAACTTCTTAGGTGAGGCTGCTGGTGGTGACACCGGTACAACCCACAGCTCCTCCACTTACAGCCTTCCAATGATAGTTCTTAATTCTGAGCTCCCCATCACTTGCAACCAAGCCTGGAACAACGCCACTTCTTATCATTGGCATCCATGGAAGAGATTGTTTGTCTTAAGACCAAATCAGTTCCTTGCAGATGTCCAGATTATCTGGGAATATCCATTGCTTGGTGTTGTGCATCAACCGCAGCAAAACGAGTTCCATGAGTACAGAAAGTCCATGGTGTACCTTCCAAACCCGGAGGAAGCAGTGATGATGGAGGGGGGAAAAGCTGGATGGCTGCATCCTTGTGGGTTTAAGCAAGTTAATTCTTCTTTTTCTGTATGCCAGTCAATAAAACCAGCTACTTCCACTGGTCCTAGAAAACCTCCTGAGATGACATTTAACGATTCCATTTCCACATGTCTTATCCATGATGTGCTTCCCTTCTAGTTTTGTAATTAAGCTGTATTGTGTTTCCCAGCACTGATGGAATTGGAGGTTGTTTATGCCAAAACATGACTTCACAAAAGATGAGAGAAAATAGAGATTGCTTTGGACAACAGTCTGGATTAGCAGATTAAGTGAGCTGGTTAATGAGAAGACTTGTAGATTAAATTCTTATGCAGACTACTCTCAAAGGGTGAATTATCTTTCAAAATATATTTTGCTTATAGTTTTTCTGACATTATTTACCTGTATCCTTCTGCTTAGATTATACCTGTCCAGTATCAGATAAATTAAAATTTGCAAAGACTGTTCCCTAAAATAAGGTGGGGCAGAAGGGACTAGAGATTTCAAGGGTGTCCGAAATCACACAATGTATCCAGCAAAAAAAACACCCTGATATGTCAAAGAAATCACATAAATATTGAACATTTACATCAAGAGCTGTGTGATCAATGCAAGGAAGAGAAAGCTGAGTTGGTCCAGTTGCTGGGAACTTTTCCAGTTACCAGTGAGAAATATTTGCTAGAGGATTGATTCTCTTCCTGTTTAAAATTGCCAGACTATATTGGAAATGGATAGAAATAGCCTGAAAACATAACATTTCTCTTATTCTTTGCCCAAGGCTATATTAGGACAAGCTTTGATTTGTACCAGCTGGTCCCAGTCATGGCTGGGAAATGGCAGAGCTATGTCAGCCATGAGCTGGAGGAGCTGGAAGGGAAGGGCTGCAGGAATTAGTGACCCCCTGTGACAGCAGCTCCACTCTTCCTATGGCTTTACAAACCCACATCCCATTGGAGGGGGACTGGCACAGCTGGAGTGACTGAACATGGAGAATCCATCAGTGGCTGAACATCAGAATCCATCTGTTGGGCACCTGACAATACTGATGATCACAGGACTGGCCAAAAGCCCAAAGGAGGGCAAGCTCTGAAGGAGCCTGGGCCAGGCTGTGTTCAGGTAGCACCAGGAATGCCACTGCTCCCAGCAGAACACCTGGATTGCTTTGGGGAAGAGTAAGTATCTACTTAGATTTTCACAGGGCCAGAAATTAATCAAGATGTCCCATGAATTTCCCCACAAATTAGAACCAGGAACAAGACCCTGAACAGCCCTGCACTCGATGCCACATCTGGAGGAGAACATACCAAGCTGATTATACACCAGTGTATTTCCTTTTCAGGTGAGTTCCATTTTGAAGCCAGCAACAAAAGCTTCTGAAATGGGAGATGGGAAGATTGATGAGTTTGGGGTGGGGGCAGTATGGATTTGGCCTTTACTCTTCTGGTGTTGATTTTTTCACCCCCCTTTCTATATACACTTGTGTGTGTCATTTTTGGGGACGTTGTGCCAGATTTCTTGTTTCCTGAGAGGCTGTAGCTTCCTGAAGGCAACGGCTGCTCCAGCTGCACTAGAGGGGATTTGAAGCCTGTGGGATGGGTGATGAGAGCTGCTCTCTGCTCAGATAGGACGGAGCTGAGTCTGTTCCTCAAGTCAAATCCTGTCCATTTCCTTTCCAATTCCTGCCTCTTTTTCCCAAATCCTTTAGTGATGCTGCATGTTGTAAAAAAAAAGATGCCATTTCTTAGTTATTCCGGAATTTGTCTTGCTGCGGATTTTATGTTTCCCTTTTCAGCTGCCAACCTACAGGAGATTTTGGTGAAGGCTCTAAGTTCTTGTGTGATTGGAAGGACCATGATTCATGTGTGTCATATTTCTGAAGTCAATATTATGGGGTAAAGCTGGCTATTTTAATGGCTAAATCATCCCTTGAACGAGCCACTGATCACATCTGTCATTACTTTATAATTTAGAGACATCTATAAAAAGAGGTGCTTATATATCTTAATATATTTCTTATATCTTGAATTGGTGCTGAAAACACCAAGGATTTCTTCTTGCAATACCTGGGAGTCACTTTGTATAAAAACAATTTCACAATCTTTAAAAAAAATATTTAAAAGACCTTTGCAGATGCAGGTTTGTATCTGCAGACCTCAATGTGCCGGTTCCTGTTTGCCAGGAATTTATCTTTTGTAGGACTTTTTTTTCCAACTAACAACCTGACTTGTTTTAGATTATTAATGCATCAGGTTTGTGTGTGATTATTATCACTAACACAAATAAAAGGATAAATATATTTCTGTGTTATCCACACAAAGCTCATGCTGATGCTGCACTGATGCTCAGAATCTTTTAATTTAAAATCCATGCTGGGGTTTTTTTAGAATATTTCCTTTTTGGTAGTAGCTTTTTTACCTTCTGAGCCATTCTCAATTAAACTTTTATTATTCAGTTGTAAAAATTCCGAGTAGAATTTTTTATATCTTTAAAATACAAGGAGCTGATTTGCCAAGACCCTTGGATTGATGGACATTGCTTAAACTGCCAAAGCAGAAACAAAATTGAAAATTATGGTTTTCTGCCAATGTTTATAGTCACTCCCAGTTTTATAAGGAAAAATTGCCATCTGCTGTTTTATCTTTGTGCTCACTGAGATGGGAGCATTTCCAACATGCAACATATACGGATCACCAGTTTGATTTATTTCATGTTAGGAGGGGATGGTAATAAAGTCGAGCTCTAATGCAACCCTGAAATACAAAAAGCACCTCCTTAAAGCTCTAATAAAAATGTATTTCCGTGGGTTTTTTGGGATTTCTTTTTTATTTCATTTTCTCAATTGTGGTTAATTTAGAACATGACAAAACAGGAGATAATACAGCTCATTTTTAAAAGTGACTGTGGTTTACTGACTGAACTTCCTTCAAGCCTTCTGCTAATGGGAGTTGGGCTTTTCCTGGGAGGGTAAGTGCAGGAATGACATTTGTGAAGCTTCTCAGAAATTCCTCTGGGGACTTGTCGACTCTGTTTCCTCGGGGGTATTGCAGGTATTTACAAGAAGATAAAAATCCTCCCCATAACCACAGGTGTTTTTAATATTTGCAGGAAAATCCACCGAATGGGTTTCAGGAGTGTTTCAGTAACTGTGTTTCTCTATAACTGCCACAAGTATCTGCTGCAAAACCTATTCCAGCTCTCGTGGAAGTTGTTTGCTGATCTTATTTAGTGACCAGAGTGTCTGGTTCTAGAAGATTATTTTAAAGAATCCAAACTCAGCAAGTGTCATGCTCATGAAAATTGTGATTATGGTTCTCTTTATCCTTAAAAATGTAATAATCCACAAAGTAGATATATCTATATATATGTATATATTTGTATATACACACACAAAGTGTAAACACACACACACAGATCCCTGCCAGCTGGCTGTTTACAGAAAGTTTTGAGTTATTAAAATAACACTTTTAACATTGTGATTTAAAGTATTTGTTGAGAAGCTTTTCCCCAGAGAATTAAAGTGTAATTTAACCACATTTTCTGTTTCATGTAAGGTCCACTGAGTTGTTTTAATCTACTACTGTTTTAATCTACTACTTGCTTAACCTACTACTGGTTTAATCTACTTTCCTGGCTCCCATATATTTAATAAATTTTTTCCTTATTCCATCTTGCTTTCAGTTTCCAAAATGCAAGATAAGTTTTACATGATTAGTTTCATGTTTCAAATGGCATATTTTCCTTTAATATATGAAATTGATTTTTCACAGTGCAGTTCAACATTCCTCATGCTGAAAAAACACAAGCTACACTTAAAGTGGGAGCTTTTTCAGATTAAATTGTCCCTCCTTCCTTCCATGTTCTGTGTGCAGAAAAATAACCTGAGCTTTATGTGACTGCTGAAAGCACCTTCTAATTTCTGCTTGGGTTTCCTTTTTTTTTTTTTTTTGAAAATCTGGCCAAAGCTTGAAACTTCAAATTGATTTGTGAAAGAAATGAAAATATGAATATGTATTGACTAATACATCTTGGGGGAAAAAAAACAAACACCAAAACAACCCAATCGCAATTAAAATCGTCCTTGGCTGATTAGCAATGTTGGATTTTATAGATTTTCAGTGGGTCTGAAGAAATAAAGCCCTTGCTGGCAGAGAAAGATGCTTCAGCTGCTAGATAAAAAAAATAAAAAGTCTTGATGCATAAAAAACTTCCAGGGACAGATTTTACCGAAGTCACAAACCTCCCCAATCTGACATTTAACTAAGTACTGACAGAAAGGATTCTCACTTCCCTGTCCAAAATGGAAACTTTAAATGTATTTCCTTCAGAAAGGATCTTAAATAAATACTAATCTTTTTTTAATAACTTGAAAATTAAATCCTTGCATGTTTAGCCCAGTCACCTCTGTTACAGTAATGGGTTTGCATTTCATCTGCCCATGTACTGCAGGAGCTTGGCATCACTTTTGGAATCTCCCAAATCCCTTTTTCTAAGGCTCTGAAACCCATCATTCTGTTATAGGCAAAATGACCAATTCTTTTAAATTTGGTTAATTAAGAGGTTTATTTACAAGCGAATAAGGGAACAGG
>JAWWLV010000519.1:0-10984 GCA_035041135.1 Platyrinchus mystaceus | reverse complement strand
CAAATAAAATTTGTTTGGGGAAAAACAACTCACCTCACCTTGTTATTGTGAATCTTGTCCTCTTTGTGCATGTTCCTACGGAATGCTGTTTCTTGCAGGTTGAGCTGTCGCAGGAAGCAGCAAGCACACAGACTCCCCACAAGCCTTTGAGTTTCTCTAGCCATAGTTAATTCCTAAAGAATTTGAAAATTAACTAATTGAATTTTCAGGTGTTAACAAAGTGAACCAAGCTTATATGAAACACATAAAGGCACAGCTCATATAGGGAGCATCAACTCACAGATATTTGAAGAGGACTATTGGTAACAAACAATTTGTGAACAATCATTAAAATTATTTCATTACAATATTTTCCAAATTTTCATGAACCCATTTGTTGCTCAATCTAATCTCATGTGGGTAGAAGAGTTAACATTTTAATATTTTATAGTTGCAGTGTGAATAGCCTGTTGAGTCTGTATCATCCTGACATCAGATAAACACTGAGGAGTTGAAAGAATAGATGAATACATAGGTAGGAGTAATATTAGTCTATCACCTGATAAGAAAGATGTAGAATAACAGACAGCTGCAACCCAAACATATTTTCCCTTTCACGTTTTTGCTAGTCACTTTCTTTTAGTTCAGTAGATGCTGCATACTGAAAGATGCATTTTTCTGCAAGATTGTTGAAAAGAAGATTTTTTTTGAGGAAAATCATAGATGAGTAAGTATTTTTTTATTTTCTGGTCTTTTTTTTGTTGAGTAGATGATTAGTACTCCTGTATTGATGTAGATGGATTATTGTTGGTTGGATATGGTTGCATAGAGTGCAAGCAATTAGAACTACTTCCAAATAAGTAATTGTTTAAATGGTAGTAGTAAAGTATCTCTTGCAGCTGAAGAGCTACAGAAAAGGGAAATAAAACCAGAGGGTTGTTTTCCATCCAAAAGATAAAAAAAAACCATGATGAAGTGATAGTGTTTCCAGTGTGAAGGCTCAGCTTCATTAAAGTCAATGTAAAAATTCATTTTCATTTGTTTTCAAGATTAGTTTCTTTTTGTCTGATAGACTTTCTGTGAGAGGTCCTGTAGCAACATACTCACCATAATAGAGTAATTTTGTCCTGTTGGCCAAATTTTAGTTTTTAAACTTTAAAAAAATAAAAGGAGTGTCACCACATCTAGTAATCATCTGTTCTCCTTTTTACATAGGTAAATTTGTAATGCCATGGTGTCATTTTATTTTTAACTAATGATTGTATATTTTCAGCCAGAAAATATCATTATGAGCTGCTGGGTATGAATTATACCTAATGAAATATTTTTCATTTCAATGTCAGTCTTTGTATGTACATATAGAAATCTTGTTCTGACAAATCTGTGTATCTAAGTCAAAATATGATAACAAGTCTGAGCATTTTTCTTATTTATTATTCTCTTTTTGCTGGGCTTTTACAGCATAGCAAATATTCATCATCATTATTATTCCTGTCAAGAAAATAGATCATTGAGTTCCAGTAAATGACTTTAAGGGCACTTCATATAATTTAAATAATAAAAAAGTGACATAGCAATTTGAAGTACTAGTAGTCTCCAAATCATATAACTTGTTGAAAATCATAGACCTGAGAGTTGAGTCCATTTCACAACACAGTTAACATCTCTCCAGTCTTACAATTACACACAATTTGTGCACCCACTACCTCATTTACTTCATGAGTAATCTACTTCATTTATATTTTTTCCTGGAAAATTGAATCTTGCATTTTGAATTGGGTAAAAATACTTTTCCAGTCCTATGAGAATTTTCCTAGTTTTCAAAAAGGTCTGACTTGTCTATGGGTTGGTTTGAGTTCTGGCAAGCAACACTTTATGGAGTTTCTCTCTGAGAACAACCAGTCTGTTCTTCCACCACAGCCCTAAGTTCCAAATGGCACATTCAGTCAGTCTTCAGGGAAAATTAGAAAACTGGTATTCACAATTTCATGAAATAAATTAAGGACTTCATCTTAGATCTCACCTCATGAAAGAACTGCAACTTTATAAACCACTGTTATTGTCTCTGTCAGTCCTGAAACATATAATATTCTGTAGAGCTGAACAGTCTCAGTAGAAATCAAAAGGAAAAAAAAGCCAGGCTTCTGGTTGGGATAGGATGGTAATACCAAAGTCTGTGTTCTGAATCATTGTAGGAGTTGTGCACCTAATTTCAGTGAGATTATGCTTTTACCCACTTATTCTCAAGTGTGTTTTAGAAGTTGGAATTAGTACAATAAACCCATTTTAGAAAATAGGAGTTTTCAGAGAATTGGGCATGTTTTATTTTTTTACTTAGAGGAAGAGTCTGTGACTAATACTGGTTAGTTAGTGTATGCAAAGGTTTCATATTTAGTCCAGATAGTACTCTGATTTAAAGGCCCAGTTAATGAGAACACTTGTGAATATTTTGACTTACAACTATACTGCATTGTGCAGGAAACTATAGGTCAGAATTTCCATCACATTTTTCTCTGGGTAACTCTTGGTAAAATAATTTATTCAGTAAAAGGACTGAGTCCTTGTAAACTTGGTGAGCCCCAGAACAGTTCTATCATATAATTTTCAATCCTGTCATTAATTTTCAAGTCCCTAGCATATCTTATTCTTTAGTAAAATTCAGTGTTAAGGGTTTGGCTTATTTCAAGAGTCATCTGTTCAGCTTAATCAGTGCTTAAGCTGCTCTCCAATAAAAGCTCTTCGTAGACTAGGGAATTTAAAATAATTCCCTAAGTCTTCATGTTCAACTTATAATGAAATCCTATAAATTCATTCAGTTCAAACCTTGAACAGATCCACAAATCTGATTCTCTGAGCAGTTTTTTACTTTACATCAATCTATCTTCAATATTACATTAGTCTAAGTTTCTTCTTCTAAGTTGTGCTATCCTTGAAAGAGTCCTCACAACTAAAGGCAGTTCTTTATCCTGAGAGTTCTCATTCACTCTTCAAAGAGAAAAAATATATAATTGGCAGCCAGAGTGGTGTTGTAGAATCATAGAATCTTTTAGGTTGGAAAAGATCTCTAAGATCGAATCCAATTGTTAATCCAGTGCTGCCAAGTCCACGCTAAATCATGTCACTAAGTACCAGATCTACACAGCTTTTAAATATCTCCAGGGATGATGACTCAATCACTTTCCTGGGCAGCCTGCTCTAGTGCTTAATGACCCTTTCAGTGAATAAATTTTCCTAATATCCAAACACCGAGATAAGGTCAGTTGGTTAGAGCACGGTGCTAATAATGCCAGGGTCAAGGGTTTGATCCCCCTCGAGGTCATTCACTTAAGAGTTGGACTTGATGATCCTTGTGGATCCCTTCCCACCCAGAATACTCTGAGACTGTATCTTGAATCTCAACCTCCCCTGATGCAACTTGAGGCCCTTTCCTCTTGTCCTATCACTCGTTATCTGGAGAAAAGACACATCCTCACCTGGCTACAGCCTTCCAGGCAGCTGTAGAGAGATATCAGGTTCCCCCTGAGCCTCCTTTTCTCAAGGCTAAACACTCCCAGCTGCCTCAGGTGCTCCTCATCAAACTTCTTCTCCAGACCTTTCACCAGCTCTGTTGCCCTTCTCTGGACTCACTCCAACAACTCAATGTCTTTCTGGTCATGAAGAGTCCAGAACTGAACACAGGATTCCAGATGTGACCTCACCAATTCCCAGTACAAAAGGACAATCACTTTCCTGGTCCGCCTGGCCACACTATTGCTCTTGACCTTCTTGGCCACCTGGACACACTGCTGGCTCATGTCCAACTGCTGACCAAGGTCCTTTTTCCCTGGACAGGTTTCCAGCCACTCTGCACCCAGCCTGTAGTGCTGCCAGGGGTTTTTGTGACACAAGGGCAGGACCCAACCCTTGGCCTTGTTGAACCTCATCCAGCTGGCCTCAGCCTCTTGATCCAGCCAGTCCAGATCCCTCTGCAGAGCCTTTCTGCCCTCCAGCAGGTCAACACTTCCACCCAACTTGGTGTTTTCTGCAAACCAAGAGGCCACTTGATACTCTCATCCACATAATTGATAAAGATGTTAAACAGAACTGACCCCTTATAACAAATCATATTCTTTTGAATTCTTCATATTTTTGTGTCTTCTCTAAATACTTATATCCTTATTCTTGTATATCAAACCTCAAGTAATCCACTGTACTACAGCATGTAGGTAGGACTCCTGCTCATGGGGTCAGTTATGGAGTTATGCAATAATCATTGCATGGAGTTGGATAACAGCAATTCTAATGCTAGGAGAAGCAAAATTGCAACACTGCCACAGACACCAATCATCATTCTCCAGGAAAGCACCTAGCCATTAAATTCAAATCACAGCATTACTCTAATTATTTAAAAAAAAAAAAACAAACACACAGCTGGGGATTTCAAATCAATCTTATAAACTGACTACAAGACAAATTGGAAAAATTCAAAGAGTAAAGCCAAAATATTTGTTGCATGGTATTTATAATTTAATTTCAGGCTTTCATGTATTAAATCCCAATTAGTTAAAAGGCATTTGACTCTCCAACCAAAACAGAAGAAAGACTAAGAATTTGGTCCAATTTTTGTCTACACAGGTACTAACACATAGTTCTAGTGCAGTTATGCACTTAACTGTAAAGGTTATATAAAAAAAGGGAATTCAGTAAGACATATAAAGGCAAACAAGCTGAAATACAGCAAATTTAATCTAAGCAGAACATTTTATTACTGTGAAAGTGGTGGAAGACAGAAACAGACTGCACAAGGGTATTGTGGAGTTTCCACAGTTAGGTATATTCAAAACACAACCGGACACTGTCTGGGACAAGCTGCTCTAGCTGACACTACCTGAGCAAGGGGGCTGAAGTAGATGATTTGCAGAGGTGCCTTGACAGCCTCAACTGCTCTGAGATTCTCTGAAATACAAGTAATGGAAGGCATTTGAAATGCATATGCAAATAGAAATAAGTAGACGTTAGGTAATTTTTGTGTTCACCAGATTTAATGGTCTGTGAAAAAAATGATTCAGTTCCTTCAGAAATTCATACAAGCTCCTTGTAGTAGCTTGATCTTCAAATCAGACAAGAGGTTTACTAAACTACTATACCTGTTCATTGTAGAATAGATGCAAAAAAGATGCAAAAGATGCAAAGCATCTATTTAGCCACTCAGTTAACCCAATTTAGTAATGCAGAAATGATAAGTGCATGTTCCCAGAGGTGCCTGGAAATAGAGAAACATAATTTAGCGTTCATATCATATTTTCTGTCCTAAAACATAGCCTAATATATTATAAAGTCACAAAAAGTCACATAAAAGTCAAACAAAGTTTGAACATTTAAAAGAGAACATAAAAAAGGTATGTTGTTTCATGCTTTCTATCTGCTTCTCTGGGAAGCAAAACTTCAAATTCCATCCTCCAAATATTAACTTTTTTTTAAGAAATAAATGATTCAGTTATTCTGATAATAATCACATGACTTGATATTTTTCCTGAATATTTATCAGGAATAAAACAATACTCAGGATTCTGGGGTGTGCTTTAAACTCATCATGAGATGAGATAATTACTTGCAAACCTTAAATTTTTATTTTTATCTTTAGGCTAATAATGTTACACTGAAAAGGTGTGGGATTAAATTTGAGCCAGCATACTTGAAGTGCTCATCATTTTGGAGGATGAATTTTATATCTGTTCTGATGAAAAAGTAGATATGCAAACAGAAGTTCTATTAAACTAGCTCATGAATAAACTAGAATGGAAAAACTACTTGTAGGTAAAAGAATTTTGCCTGACAAAACCAGAAATTAAAACAAGGAATTGATTCAACAACTTGCAATTGAAAAGGACTCTGTGAGAGCTGGTAAACAGCAGAAGCAGAGAACAGAGTATAAAATAAACTGTCTGCTGTTCATCAAATCAGGATGACTGTAGTAAATAAAAACTGTGGAAATGACTGCATTTCAGTGTAGAAAGCAAGCTCTGAAAATTCTATCTGTGCAGAACAATAAGATTTTCAGTAACAGCACTCTGATCAAATATTAAGCCTGAGGAAGACCATATTTCTCTTCTCAGTAGCTATCCCCCCATACTCCCCTGCCCCATACACCCTTCACCTGCACGAAGCAGAAAACAAAAAGAACCAAAAGCATGAAAGAATGTCTGTGTCTGGATTCTCCTGGTTGTACAACTGTACAGGGTCTCTAAAGCTGGATGTGCAAGAAAACTAGACAACAATCAGCATGGTCTCTGTAGAAGACTCCTTTGGGGAAGGATTTCAGTAAAAATAAAACCTCTCAAAACTATTCCATATATCAAACCAATGAGGCTGTCAAACTGATGAACAGAAGCAAATAAATTTGAGAACAAATTTGTCTAGATGTCCCTTGCAGGAAAAATATTTCCCACATGGAGGCAAGGTTTCATAAAATATGTTGCAGAAGAGCATGGAATTATAGATATCACATGTAGCATAAGAGAATGCCACAAAACAAACTATTATGAGCACAGTCATGCTACTTGCACTGCTGTTGCAAATTCCCAGTTTGTCCACATGCCAGACTGTTCTCTGACACTGAAACAGATCCTCTGAACTAACAGTAACCAGATTGCTCAAACACTTTTGAGGACACACCCTGGGAACTTGTATTGCTCATTTTGGTACCACGCAGGTCTTCTGTGGCACCCAGTCCCTCTCAGTAGCACATTCCAAGGCTATGGGTGGCTGATTTCCATGGCACTCTCCAAAGGGACACTGTGATAAACTATGTCTCCAAAGCAGACACAGTAGAAATTATAGATCTTGTTGTGGACAGGGAACTCAGGCTCTCAGAAGTATAAAGTACAGTTTACCTCATATTCAGTCTGTGTGAAGGCACAGTGGAAAAAAGGACCTCCAAAGACTTTCCGTTTTCTAACCTTCAGGGCTTACTGACATTGGGGTGGGGGGAGCTGTGTTTTGGCTGTTTCTTTACATGTCAATGTTTTACAGGCTGGAGGCAAGGTTATTGAGCAGTGTAACTGCCCATTGGAATACCAGAAGGCTTCAGCTCTATGTCTACTAAAATAGGAAAACAAGATGACCACAAGAGAGTGGAATGTTTATAAAGACATTATATAACAAGATTTCCCCAAAGATCTTCCTATGCCCTACAGGGGTCCCTGATGAAACTTGTTTAAGAAAGGGTAAGAATCTCTATGCAGCAAACTGTGAGAGAAGAGTAAAAAACACCAGTGAGAAAAAGTCCTGCAAGCACCAAGGTGAGAGGAGGAAGAGACGGAGGAGGTGCTTCAGGTGCTGGAATAGAGATGCCTCAGCAGTCCATGGAGAAGTCTATGGCTGACCTTCTGTTGGCCGTGGAGAATGATGACAGAGCACATATCCACTCTGCAGCCTGTGGAGGATCCCATGCCACAGCAAGTGGACATGCCATGAAGGAAGCTGCCAACCCATAGAGAACTTATGCTGGAGCAGACTCCTAGCAGGGGCTGAATCCCGTGGAGAGGAGTCCACGCAGGCTTAGCCTCACTTCCACTTGGACCTGAGTGCATGGACCTGCAGCAAGATTTCCCCCTTCCTTAACATAATCCAGCAGTGGAACAATTAATGCATGTCTATGCTGGGATTATCACTAATAGGAAGTAATAAAACAAGAGTGTGCTTGTATTTTTAAAGTTAACACAGCCAACTGTAGTCTTTTCCTCTGCTGCAACTGAAGAACCACTGGAGTTCTTTCCATCATAGCTTTTTTCTTGGAGGTCTCATTTTATAAATTTACTTGATTATGTATTTTGATCTTTTTCCTATAAAGTTATTCTTGGAATTGCATTCCTGAGTGTTTTCCAAGTGCCATTTATCATGAAGTTTTTGTAACTGCTGGCAACCACTTTTTAAACTGAAAATCTTTTTATTTACCAAGGGAATACTGCCAGTCTTATTTTGGCTAAGAATCACAGGTAAAGTTTGATTCCCAGCGCAATTATAATGCATAGAAATCTTTTCAACACTGTTTCAACTTGACAAAAGAACAGTCTTGCTAGATTCTGACATTCAAATCAAATAATTTATGATTAATGGAATGAATCAACAGGAGAATTGAACTGCAAAGAATGTGCTATCTGACAATTCCATACCAAATGTGTTTGTGAGTAATGTTTTATATAACACTGCTGGTTGGGACCACTAGTATATATAACTGAAATAAATTACTAAATTAATAGTAGGGCTTTGTCTAAAATAATGATGAATGATATAAAGTGTGATTGTCTAACAAAACAATGCATTAACCAAGTACTTTTAGTTTTGCAGGATTTACATGTGAGTTCGGGTTAGAAGACTTCTCCACACATAGTGCTTGCAAGGAGACTATTCTGACAAATAGACCTTTCTTCTAAGAAACAGCTAATATATTTTCACTGACTCAAATTCTAGCAGTATGACACTCTGTCCGTCACAAATATTGTCATTTCTGTGATGCAAGTTGTTCCTGCAGAATTCCAGAGGTAAAAGAAGACATTTATACTAGAGCTTAGATTGTCTCAATAAACCTGTTGAGCTGAGATGAGAAGAAAGGGGCTGATAAGTAAGGTAAACCTGCTTGGTGACATTGATGAAATAATGCAATTAAAGACGAATGAAGTAAGAAGTGAAGATGATGAAAGCAAGACAATTTACAGACAGTGATATCAGAAAATGATTATCAGAAAAAGCTATGATTTAGGGATAGCTTTTTTGAAAACTATTAAGGTAATAATGACAAAATATATCAAGTAATCAAAGAGGAGTATTCTTAACAAAGGAATTAAGCTAAATTTAAAAATGTTTGTAGATACGGGTTGAGGTGGATTATATTAATTCCAATAAAATAGCTGTGAAATGCTCTGTTGATATACAGTCCAGACTCTACACTGGCCTGCCAATATATGTCTGATGAGGGTACACTCATCCTGATAAACAGAAATTAAGGAATTGAATTGAAAGTGAAGTCTATGTTGAAATTAAAAAAAAAAAAAAAAAAGAAGGAGATAAAATTTCTAGATTTCACCCTGCCTTTTCACCAAAAATAAAATTAAAAGTGTTATTCTCGTGACTGGGTTCTCTACTTGGCACATCTCAGTCAAGAAGATCTAAGCACACAAAGGGGAAGTCACCTTTGACCAACCTGATACCACTCTACGAATAAATAACTGGGTTTGTTGGCAGAGAGAGAACATCGGATGTTGTTTGTTTTCTTCACTAAGGCTTTCAACACTGAATCCCATAAGATCCTGACAAAGAAGCAGACAATGAGGTGGAATGGACATCACTGAACAGCCAGAGTGTACCCTTCAGCAAGTTTGTTGGTGGCACAAAGCTGGGAACAGCTGATACATGACAATGTGTTGATTATACACATCATGCCCCCAGAGGGGCCTTGACAAGCTGGAGAAATGGAAACCTGAGAAGAGCCTCATACAGTTCAACAAGGGTAAATATCATGTCCTGCACCCAGGGAGAAAAATCCTCTGGAATTAGATCCTGGTGTTGACCAGCTGGAAAGCAGCTTTACAGAAAAGGACCAGGGAATCCTGAAGGATACCAAGTTGTACACAAGCCAATAATGTGTCCTTGTGACAAAAACAAACAAACATAAAACCACAAACAAATTAAAAACACAAACCAAACAACAACAAAACAAACAAACAAAACCAACCAACCAAACAAAAACCAACCAAAAAAAAACAACCAAAAAAACACACAAAAAACAGCTAGTGGTATCCTGGAATACTTTAGGAGGACTGTTGCTAGCAGGTCAAGGGAGATGATACTCTGTTCAGCATTGACAAGCCACACTTAGAGTACTGCCCTGTTCTGGGCTCCCCAGTACAATGCAAATATAGAGCTAGTAGAGATAATGTCACGAAGTGCCACTAAGATGATTAAGGGATTGGAGCAGCTCTCATGTGAGGAGAGGGACTGCTCATCATAAAGAAAAGTAGACTGAGGGAGGTAGACAATTCATTACTGTGTCCAAACACCACATGGGAGTATGGAAAGAAAAGGTAGCCAGGCTCTTTTAAGGGTGCCCAATGACAGAACAAAAGGCAGCAGGCACAAACTGACCCATAGAAGGTTCCAGCTGAACAATAAGAAACACATTTTGCTGTGAGGGTGACCAGGCACAGATCGCCCAGATGTGTAGTTTCTATCCATGCAGATATTCAAAGCCCATCTGGATATGGCCCTGGACAAGTGGGTCTAAGTGACCCTGCTTGAGAAGGAAGGTTGTACCAGATGAAATCCACTGGTCCTACGTCACTCACTCTTTAAGGATATGGCTAAGAGTCTCTGATTCTTCCACAGCCTGGATAACCAGAGGAAGGAGAGGTGCACAGCTCTGAGACAATCACAAGCACAGAAGTACACATGATTCTGTACAGTGCAGAAACACACGAGATGCAGAAAGGTAAGACCACTTTAATCCACCTGATATATCTATGTCCAGTGAGAGTATCATTCCAACACAAACTTGTGCTGTAGTCTAATATCTAAACCTAATACTCAGAGGAGGATAAATGCAGTTACAATTAGTTACTGAATGTAAAAAAACGTGAGTATTGGGGCTATGGTTATACAAGACCACTTCGTTAGGTGATTTAACAGGTTTACGGTGAGTTATCTGCAATTGTGCATCTTCAGACGATGACACTCAGTGTCTTACAGCACTGCCTCACCCTGTTTTTTGTAAAAATGTCACAGCACATGCAGTGTTCATGTCCTACACACCACAATATAGAGATGTATAATATCTTTATTGATTTTTAAATGAGGGGATTGAGTCTACCATTAGTAAATTTGCAGATGACACCAAGCTGGGGGGGACTGTCCATCAGCTGGAAGGCAGGAGGGCTGTGCAGAGGGACCTGGACAGGCTGGAGAGTTGGGCTGATTCCAACGGGATGAGGTTCAACAAGGCCAAGTGCCGGGTCCTGCACTTTGGCCACAA
>JAWWLV010000518.1:0-10986 GCA_035041135.1 Platyrinchus mystaceus | reverse complement strand
CCCCCCACACCCCTCCCCACCTCCCGCAGCCCAATCAGGGCCGGCTGGAGGAATTCAAACCCCGGCCCCGCAAGCGCCGGCGGCGGCTCCGCTCCCGCGGCCGGGAAAAGGCTGCGCTGTGGAGGGACCGGGACCGGGACCGGGATCGGCATCGGGAACAGCATCGGGATCGGGATCGGGATCGGGATCGGGATCGGGACCGGGAGCAGCAGCGGGGCCGGTCCGGATGGGCTCGGGGAGCGGCGGGGCGGGCGCGGCCCCCACTCGCCGTCCGGAGCGCAGGTGAGTCGGGGGGCACCGGGAGGGGCTGGGGGGCACCGGGGGGGCTCCCGGCAAAGTTTGGTGCCGTGCGGGGGGTGCGGGGGGGACACGGATCGCTGCCGGTGCCCGGAACCCCCCGGTCCCCAAAGCCACCCACCCCCCTGCGGGGATGGGGTGGGGGGGACGGAGGGGTGGGGTGGGTGCGCGCCCGGGGGGCTCTGACAGCCCGCGGTGGGGGGAGAGGGGAGGGAAAAAAAAGAGGGATTTTTGGCTGAAATATCGATGTTAGATAAAAAAACCCAACAACAATGGGATGGGCATTTTGGGGGAGAAGGAGAAACCAAGGAATTTCTGCAGCTGCTGCAAAGCTGCTGATTTGGGAGCTCTTGGAGAGATGGAAGACCCCGAGCGCTGAGGGGCTTTGGGAGGTCCCCACCCCTGGCTCTGGAAAACGGGAAGGAGGGAAAGTTTGGGATGAAACGTCCCTCCTGGAGCCGGGGGGGATCCTACGGAGCCCTGGGATAACGGGATGAGCCGCGGAGCTGCCCCACGCAGCAGCCGGTGGCATTTCACTCGCAGCCCCCTCGGGAAGAGTTGGGAGCTCCCTGGGAGTGTCAGCGAGCCCTGGACGTGGCGTTGGGAATTCGGGAAGCCCGAGCTTGCCGGTGGCAGTTTTTGGTGCAGAGCCTCGTGTCGAACATGAGCTCAAGCCCCGGCAGCGCCGGGTGGGGGTTTGACGGCGATTTGGGGCTTCCCGGCGCTGGACTCCCATCCTGCCATTCCTGCCGTTCCTGCTTTCTCCCGGCTGTTGTTTTTATGTGGCATAAATCTGCTCCAGGGGTTGCTCCGGGGGTGGCTCTGGCGGTGCCTGGGCAGGGCTGTGTGTGGGACAGGCGGTGGGGATGGTTGTCCTGGCAAAGGGATGGGTGGGAAGCAGGATCTGCCCTGGTGGCTCTGGAAGTGCAGCCCCAGCCTGTTCCTTGCAGGCAGCAAATGCCCAGATCTCTGTGGGTTTTTTTTTTCCCTGAGAAGCCCAGGGAAACTGCTTGAGAATGAGTTCAGGATGGCTCCCCACGGCCCCAGTGCCCAGGAGGGGAAGG
The DNA here is from genome assembly GCA_035041135.1 of Platyrinchus mystaceus. Classification (NCBI taxonomy): domain Eukaryota; kingdom Metazoa; phylum Chordata; class Aves; order Passeriformes; family Tyrannidae; genus Platyrinchus; species Platyrinchus mystaceus. Next base: position 9,625 of record JAWWLV010000518.1, on the reverse strand, counting down.
GAGAGACCTGGAATCATCCCTGCAACCTGCACGGGTGGAACATCCAACCTGCAGGGCCCCCCCGTAAAGGAGCGATGGGACAAGGGGAGATGGCCTCAGGGAGCCTGAGAATGGATAGCAGGGAAAATGTTTTCATGGAAGGGCTGGTCAGGCACTGGCAGAGCTGCCCAGGGCTGGGGAGGAGTCCCCATCCCTGGAGGGATTTAAAATCCCCATGGATGTGGCATTGGGGGACGTGGTCAGTGGTGGCCTTGGCCGTGCAGGGGGAGCGGCTGGACTTGATTTAGAGACCTTTTCCAGCCTAAACAATTCCATAATTCTCTGATTCTGGCCTGCTCCGGGGGCCCACAGCCACGCTCCCTGCCTGCTCCCGGCCTGGCAGCAGGAACTGCTGTCCCCAACATGCCACCCACCTGTTGCAGGTGGCACCGGCCGGGCAGCGTCGCAGCTCCCGCTGCCTTCCCGGCTCTCCCGCTGCCAGGCAAATCTGCTCCTTGTTTCCCTGCAGCCCGGCCCTGCTGCAGCGTCACCGGGGGCAGCGTTCCCAGTGCCCAGCAGGGACGGGCTGGGCTGCACACCAGTGACCAGGGAGGGCAGGGCTGGAGCACCGGCAGGACGTGGGCGGGCGCCGGAAAAAGCCGGAGGGTTTGGAGCGGCAGCCGTGGGGTTGTTTTTTATCAGCTCCCTGCTCTCCTCCCCGCCACGGGTGACAGGAGCTGGGGTGACATCCTCTGGCTCGTGGCTCTGAACTCTCTGGAACTGCCAACTGTCGGTAAATCCCGAGCTGTGTTTTTTTGGGAACAGCTGCTCCCGGGAAGGAAGCGCCGTCAGGGCTGTCGGGCGCCTGGAGCTGCTCTGGTTCCACCGCAAATGTTCCCTCCGGCGAGGAAAATTGATGGAGATGAATCTGATATTCTGGAGGAGAACTTAATGGCCATTAGGCTGGTTTGTCTGCAGCCTTGAGTGCAAGGGCGGCGCTGGTTGAGTCAGGATTAAAGGATGGGGGAAGAGGGATGAGCTGGATGGGCGGGGGCTGCTCCAGGGTGGAAAACAGGGACCTGGAGCGGAGCTGGGAGGCTGCTGGTGGCAGGGAGAGGTGACACCTGCAGGGCAGAGGTGTGGTGACCCAAAGGGTGACCCATAATGTGGGTCTGAAACAGCCACATCCCAGGGATCAGCATCCCTGAATTCCCAGATCCCGGCTCTGCTCCTGGCCGGGCTCTGCCTGTGGCTCCCAAGCCTTTGGGGGCAGGATTTGGTCCCCAACCCTCTGCTGTCCCAGGTCCCTCTGGCTGTGCTGCTGGGACAGAGCAGCTCCTTGGGCAGGACCAGGATCTGTCTGTGCCTGGACAGTGGCATCTGCTGTGTCCATGGGCCCTTCCAGCCTGGATGCAGCTCCTGGAGCTGCCTTGTGCTCTCCTTTCCCTGGCTGCCACTTCCCAGGCTTTGCAGCAGTTCCTGGAGTGGCTTTTGCTCACTCCCATCTGTCCCTGCTTGGTGACATCCAGCCAGTCCTTCTTCCTAGGAAAACAGGCCCCTGCCCCAGGAATTCGTCATCCCTATGAGTGGGATTGTGGCTCCTGCCTCAGGAGCAGACTGGCAGCACCTTGTGCTCCTCACCTGTGCCTGTGGGCACCCCAATCCCTTGGGATCACTGCCCGCCCTTCCCTGTGCACCCCAATCCCTCTGGGATCACTGCCTGCCCTTCCCTGTGCACTCCAATCCCTTGGGATCACTGGCCACTGTTCCCTGTGCACCCCAATCCCTCTGGGATCACTGCCTGCCCTTCCCTGTGCACCCCAATCCCTCTGGGATCACTGCCCACTGTTCCCTGTTCACCCCAATCCCTGTGCACTCCAATCCCTTGGGATCACTGCCCACTGTTCTCTGTGCACCCCAATCCCTTGGGATCACTGCCCACTGTTCCCTGTGCACCCCAATCCCTCTGGGATCACTGCCCACCCTTCCCTGTGCACCCCAATCCCTCTGGATGTGGCTGCAGAGCTGAGCTGGCAACGATTCCTCTCCTGTTTATTCCAGAAGGGGCAGTTGCTGTTCCTTCCCATTGCTGGGCTCTCAGAATCCACGGATTGTGACATTTTTGGAGTCTGAGGCTGGTGGGAAACCTCCTAATCCCTCAGGTGCTGCTGACCCCGGTCAGGAAAGAGCAATCCCAACCCAAAATTCCATCTTGTTGCTGGTCTGAGCCTGACTGGTGGGACTGGTGGGACAGAACCCGCCCCCTCCTGCTCCTGACGCTGCTCCCGGGGAGTTACACCCAGGATAACTCTGCTGCTGGATCCTTCTCCAAGGGTTTTTCTGGAAAACCACCCAGCACACCTCGGGGATTGTGAGCAAGGATCTTGTCAGACCATTCCACACCTGCCCTCCAGCCCAGGCCGGAGGGTTCTGTTGTGTGGGAAGGCAGGATGGGAAGCTGGGATGGAGCTGGGACAGAGCTGGGATTCAGGTTGCCCAGAGATTCTGTGGCTGCCCCATCCCTGGAAGTGTCCAAGGCCAGGTTGGATCACACTGAGATAGCACTGGATGGGCTTTAAGTTCCCTCCCAACCCAAACCAGTCTAGGATTCTGGAATTCCATGAAACCCTCCTGTTTAGGCAGAAACCTGGTTTAGTGAAGCTGTCCCTGCCCATCTCCATGACCTCCCCGGTCCCTCCCACCCCAAACCAGTCTGGGATTCCCTGCCGGTGCAGACACGTGTGACCACCACAGAGGTGGCTTTGCCATCCCATCCTCGTTTTCCCAGTTTTCCTGGTGGCCCTGGGCTCCTGGGGGAGGGGAAAGTGGGATGAGCCGTGGGAAGTCTCGGTGCGGTGGCAGCTCCGGCAACACTCATGGGGTTGAGGTGGGAAATGAGCCCCGTGGAGCTGCCCAGGGTGGGAAACTCTCCTGAGCCGGGAGACTTCTGTTCCTGGGGAAGTGCCTGAATTCCCAGGATGTCCTGCCGGCTCAGACCTGCATTGCAGGGCTGGGATTTTGCCTTTAATTGCGTCGGGCATGTGCTAACGAGGGGATTAAGGCCCCGGAAGGGTGAGTGGTGCCCGCCAATATTCCGTGCCTGTTCCAAGGTCTGGTGTTTTATAACAGTCCCTTCCCTCCTTCATCCCTGCCCTCTGCCTGGAGCAGCCTCCTGGCTCCCTCCACTGGGATCCAGGGATGCTGGGAATGCACCACTTGCCCCAGAACTCCTTCCCCCCATCCCGGCTGGCAGAGCCTTGCTCGTGGATTGAGGGATGTGGGGACGACTGGGATGGACTGGGCACTCCCTGCTCGCTGCTTCCTGCGTTGGGCACTTCTCCAGCAGAGAGCAGGATGTGCTCCAGGGCTGGATGTGTTTCCAGGAGGAGGATGAGGGGTCAGGGATGCTCTGAGGGGTCAGGGGTGCTCTGCCTGCTGTGGGGCTGCTGCAGAGGAGGGTCCCTGCTGGATCCCGAGGAGCTGCTCCATCCCGGAGATCCTCCCCATCCCGGGTCAGGAGCACACGGGGTGTGCCCAGGGCACTGAAGGAGGAGGGTGCTGACAGAGCTGCAGCTGCACCAGCAGACCTTCCCAAGAGCCTGACTCTGCTTGGTGGGGTTGGAGTAAATCCCATGGGAGCTGTGTGGGATCAGGACCACCTCCCCCAACCCCCCGAGAGCAGATCTCAGCTCATCCCAAGGGAGAGATTCCCGTCCCCAGGGGAACTTTGCCCACCCCTGGAGGTGCCAGGGCCGGCCCTGGGCAGACACCACGTGTCCCTGGGCTGTGATTCTCTCTTCCAGTAAGAGCAGTCTGGCCAGAGCAGTGGGATCCATCCCAACATGCTTCCAGGAACGAGCCTGGAGAGGCGTCTCCGTCCGCTGGTGCACGGCAGGGAAGCAGATCAGGCAGTGATGGAAAGTGCTTGGCATGGAGGTGGCACAGAGTGTCCTGGCACAGGGGGAGCCCAGGCAGGAGCAGCTCTGCCCTGGGAGAGCTGATCCCTGGCACGGAGCCGGGATTGGCAGCATCCAAAGGAGCTGCAGCCCAAGGCAGGGGGTGGAGGGGACACCGAACTCCATCAGGAATGGGGGTTTGCAGAGGGACTGTCCTGTCTGTCCTGTCTGTCTGTCCATCCTGGGCGTCCTGCTCCACACCCCCAGAGCCAGGCTGGCACAGGGAGGGTGGGAATTGTTCCAGGATTTGGGGTCTGGATCTGGCACAGGGAGGGTGGGAAGTGTTCCAGGATTTGGGGTCTGAATCTGGCACAGGGAGGGTGGGAAGTGTTCCAGGATTTGGGGTCTGGATCTGGCACAGGGGATTTCGGAAGGGGAAGCAGTCCAGCAATGGGATGGAAGGATTTGGGTCTGAATCTGGCATAGGGCGTGTGGGAAGGGAGGAAGTGTTCCAGAATTTGGGTCTGGATCTGTCACAGGGGGTGTGGGAAGGGGAATTATTCCAGGATTTGAGGTCTGGATCTGGCACAGGTGGTGTGGGAAGGGGAACTATTCCAGGATTTGAGGTCTGGATCTGGCACAGGTGGTGTGGGAAGGGGAATTATTCCAGGATTTGAGGTCTGGATCTGTCACAGGGGGTGTGGGAAGGGGAATTATTCCAGGATTTGAGGTCTGGATCTGGCACAGGGGATTTAGGAAGGGAAAGCGTTCCAGCAACGGGATGGATGGATTTGGGTCTGGATCTGGCACAGGGCGTGTGGGAAGAGAGGAATTGTTCCAGGATTTGGGTCTGGATCTGGCACAGGGGATTTAGGAAGGGGAAGTGTTCCAGCAGTGGGTGGAAGGATTTAGGATCTAGTTCTGGGGATGCTCCTTCCTGTCTAGTTTGTGTCACTGATCCCATTCCAGCCCAGACTCATCCCTGGCCGTGGTGTCCTGGTTTGGAGAAGCTCTGCCCGGGGTGGGAATGTGGTGCTGGATCCCTGGGATCTGCTGGGATCCAGGGCACTGCTGGCTCTGTGCCATCCCTGGCTTCCCTAATCCTGTCCATCTCCCAGCTGTGTCCACCCCCAGCAAATCCCTGGAGCAGCCTCTGGATCTGGGGAGCCTCCAGGAGCTCAAGGAGCTCAGGGTCGATCCACCAGTAGCTCCCAGTTCTTTTCCCTGCCTGGCTGGTTTGCTGGTGTGTGGTTTGGGCTCCAGGAATGGTTTGGATTCCGGCAACTGTGGCAGAGATTTGATCCCTAAGAGAAGCAGAAATGGGATCTCCCCCGGCTTCCTGCAGCCTCTGCTGATGGGAGATAACATCCCTTGGAGTGATCAGCATGGGAAGGGCATCGATTCCCGGGAGCTGGAGACCCGGCCCTGGAATCGATCTGCATTTTTAGCAGCTCATCCTGGCTGAGGGAGAGGTTTGGATGTGGAGAGGGAGGAGGAGGAGAAGGAGGAGGAGGAGGAGCAGCTCCCCAGGTCTCCTGTTTGCTCCTGCAGTGTCACCCCCCCCTGCTGTAAAAACCGGGAGGGGTTTTATCCAGGTTAAAAGGTTCCTGGGGGAAAGGTCGGGACAATGGGGGTGATCTGTGGAAGAGGTGAATCAAATCCAGCGGGGATTCACCCTCGCTCCTCTCCTCCTTCTCCTGCTTCTTCCATTTGCCTCTGGACTGGGTGGGTGGAGGGACTGAGTTCCAGTGCCAGGGGGTTTGCTCCTGTTTCCTGGGATATAGGATGAGTGCAGGGGATGAATTCCAGAGGGTTTAACTACCAGAGATGGGGTTTAACTACCAGAGATGGAGGTTTGTTCCTGTTTCCTGGGATATTGGATAAATGGAAGGGTTGAATTCCAGGGGGTTTAACTACCAGAGCTGGAGGTTTGCTCCTATTTCCTGGGATATTGGATGAGTGCAGGGGATGAATTCCAGGGGGTTTAACTACCAGAGCTGGAGGTTTGCTCCTGTTTCCTGGGATATTGGATGAATGGAAGGGTTGAATTCCAGAGGGTTTAACTACCAGAGATGGAGATTTGCTCCTGTTTCTTGGGATATTGGATGAGTGCAGGGGCTGAATTCCAGAGGGTTTAACTACAAGAGATGGAGGTTTGCTCCTGTTTCCTGGGATATTGGAAGGGTTGAGGGGCTGAATTCCAGGGGGTTTAACTACCAGAGATGGAGGTTTGCTCCTGTTTCCTGGGATATTGGATGGATGGAAGGGTTGAATTCCAGAGGGTTTAACTACAAGAGATGGGGTTTGCTCCTGTTTCCTGGGATATTGGAAGGATGGAAGGGTTGAATTCCAGAGGGTTTAACTAGCAGAGATGGGGTTTAACTACCAGAGCTGGAGGTTTGCTCCTGTTTCCTGGGATGTTCCTCAATCAGGAGCTTTGTGGATTCAAACCAGCCGTCCTGACTTGAACCCTGGGCTGAACCTTCCCAGGGTGACAGGACACGGTGTCCACCCGTGGGATTGGGAGTGTTCCCCTCTGCTCAGCCTTTGCTTCCCGGCCATGCCCTTCCTCATCCAGCCCAGGATCCGGGAGCTGGAGCTCCCTGAGCTGGGTGGGGGTGGCTTGGCCATCTCCAGGTGGGGCTGCAGCCACGTGTGTCCCGAGGAGCTGTGCCTGCCCCATCCCTGGAATTGCTTGGACAGGGATTGGATGTTCATATCCCAACAAACCATCCCTTGCAGTTCCTCCTCCTCCTGGCTGCCCTTCCCTGATGGCAGGTGGGACATCCAGAGAAGCAAAAGGGGACAGTCAGTCTCCCACGCTGCCACTGCTGCAGTGGATAATTGGAGCAGCTCTGGGCAAAACTCGAGCTATTTTACCCGCCTTGAATAATTCAAATCCTCAAGGAGATTCTGCTGGTTTGGAAACCTGGGCTGAGAGTACCCCTGAAGGGGGCACTGCAGTAATTTGAGGCTGATCATCATAATTTAATAATCATTTAAATGAGTGTTATCTCTCTGCCTTCTCCAACTGGAGCTGCGGTCCAACAGCACCGCTGGGCTTATCCGAGCGGGAGCCTGGTCGGGAAATGATCCTGTTTCAGCCCCAAAAAGAGGCAGTGCCAGGCTCCAGCTCATTCCCTCGGCCTGTCCTGGGGAGGAATTGTCTCTCCTGCTCAGGGGGGTGAAGTCCAGCCCTGCCTGACTCCCTCCCAGCCACAGCAGATCCAACCATCCTTCCCCCGCCAGACTCGGGGCCGCTGGACCAGGGCGGGATTGGGTGGGATGGGAATCCCCCCTGTCAATTTTTACCTTCTCCTTGTGTTGTCCAAACGTGCCACCAGAGGTGGGAAACACTCCCTGAAGCTGGAAGGGATGGAGAAGGAGGTGGGAGCGGGAATCCTGGGCAGAACTGATCCTGGTTCCCTGCACGGGGTTTGTCCTTCGGGAGCTTTGGGAGCTCCCAAAATTCCTCCCATCCCGCTGGAGGAAGCAGCAGGACTCGAGAGAGTTAAGAAGGGCCAGGATTGCTGACAGAAGGGGCTGAATTTGATTAGCAGGTGAAGGGAGTGAAGTCTTTCCAACACATAAAGCCGTTATAAAGTGATCAATTGTTCCGTGCGGCCGCTGGGACCGGAGGAGAAGAGACGGGTTTAATTTGGAGTTAATGAGATTTGGGGTTGGAGAGGAGTGAGATGCAAGATTGGCAACGAGGGAGAGCTGAGAGAATCCCCTTCAGCTGCCTTTTAACAGAGCAAGTTGTTCTGAGCTTCCCTGGACTCCTTTCAGTGCTGAGGACAGAGGGGTTTTGGAGATCCTTCCGTGGGTCCGGGATTTTCCTCCTGGAGCAGGTCAAGGGCAGCTCGGGGAGGGTTTGTTGGTGCTGCAGGGTGGGAGCAGCAGGTAAGGGAGGGGATTCTGCCCCTCTGCCCTGCTCAGGTGACACCCAACCTGCAGCTCTGAGATGCAACTTCAGAAGGACGTGGAGCTGCTGGAGCGAGTCCAGAGGAAACCATGGAGATGCTCCAAAGTGCCATGGAGAGACTGGGAGAGCTGGGGGGGTTCACCTGGAGAAGGGAAGGATCCAGGGAGACCTGAGAGCCCCTTCCAGGGCCTTAAAGGGGCTCCTGGAGAGCTGGAGAGGGACTGGGGACAAGGGATGGAGGGACAGGACACAGGGAATGGCTTCAAAGTGAAAGAGGGGAAATTTAGGTGGGATATTGGGAAGGAATTCCTGGCTGTGAGGGTGGGGAGGGGCTGGGATGGATTTCCCAGAGAAGCTGTGGCTGCCCCAGCCCTGGGAGTGTCCAAGGGCAGGTTGGAGCACCCTGGGATAGTGGGAGGTGTCCCTTCCCATGGCAGGGGGTGGCACTGGATGGGCTTTACGGTCCCTCCCAACCCAACCCATTCCCTGATTCCGTGACAGGCTGGGCTGGACACCCCAACTCGTGTGTGTTCACAGGCAGATGGTTTTTGGGGAATTCAGCTCCCTCATCCCCAGGAACACCCGTGTGCCGTTGCCCTGGGCTGTGGCAGCACCCACGGCCACCCAGACAAAACAACTAATTCCCAATCCCTTTAATTGCAGCCAGGGATTTCTTTGGAGCAGCTTATTTGCCCACTTGTTCAATAATTCATGGCAGAGCCCGGTAATTAAATGCTAAAGACCCGATTTGCTTTGCATTGTTTGTAGTTACATTAGTGGCTGAATGCGAGAAATTACCGTGGCATTTAATTGGTAATTAAAAATAATGGTTACTTAGCAGCCCGTCAGGATTACTCAGCATTTCCGTGCGGTTTTTGCACAGAGCACAAACACTCCCGAGTGGTTTTTAGGCAGATTTCTTGGAGGCTTCTCCCCGGGTTTGAGCCGAGGGAAGGCCCCGGGGCCCCATCTCCTTCTAGTGGTAAATAAAACCCCGGGAAAAAAACGCAAATTACAGGCAAATAGAGAAGAGAACGCCCGGTTGTGTTCCCTGTTTCCCTTTTCCAAGCTCTCTCCCTACAACGTGGATTTGGATGGTGGGTGTGGCTGGGGGGGGAGGTTTTTGGGGGTGTTTGGAACACACAGAGGGGGTTTGAGGGTGGGTTTGGGTGTTTGGATAAGGGACTGCGCCTGGATTTGCATATATTTACATATATTTGCATATGTCCTCCGACTCCCTGGCAGGAGGGTGGAGCCAGGGGGGGTTTTGCTCCCAGGAAACCAGAGAGAGGATGAGGAGAAACGGCCTCAGGTTGCACCAGGGGAGGTTTGGGTGGGATATTAGGGAAATTTCTCCAAGGAAAGGGGTTATCCAGCCCTGGCAGTGGTGGAATCTCCATCCCTGGAGGGTTTTAAAAGCCACGTGGATGTGGCACCGGGGGGGGGGGGGGAAGTGGTTTATTTGGGGTGATTTGGGGGTGTTGGGAGGGGCTGGGATGGAATTCCCAGAGAAGCTGTGGCTGCCCCAGCTCTGGAAGTGTCCAAGGCCAGTTTGGAGAAGAGGAGGTTCCAAGGATTCCTTAAACCCCTTCCAGGGCCTGAAGGGGCTCCAGGAGAGCTGGAGAGGAACTTGGGACAAGGGATGGAGGGACAGGACACAGGGAATGGCTTCCCACTGAAATAGGGAGCTCTGGGTGGGATATTGGGAAGGAATTCTTCCATGTGAGGGTGGGGAGGCACTGAAATGCATTTCCCAGAGAAGCTGTGGCTGCCCCATCCCTGGAAGTGTCCAAGGCCAGGTTGGAGCAACCTGGGCTAGTGGAAG
>JAWWLV010000517.1:0-10991 GCA_035041135.1 Platyrinchus mystaceus | reverse complement strand
GTTCGCAGTGCCGGCTCCCAGGGTCGCTGTCCGGGCCGGGCTCTGTCCAGCTCCCAGTGGCGGCTCCGTGCCGGCGACTTGGGCAGCGCCGGGGCTGCGAGCGGCCTCCCGGACCGGGCCTCTCGGATCCGCGATTGCCGTGCCCAAGGCCGCCTCCCCTCCCGGCCCGGGGCTGGGCAGAGGCGACCGAGGCCTCGCTGTGTGTGCTGAGCCCAGCCCCGAGTCATGGTGCTGGTGGACCTGCACAGGGCGGCCGCCAGCGCCGACCTGGCCCGGCTGCGGCAGCACTGGTGGCTGAACAAGTTCCGCATCAATGGCTACAACAAGGACAAGCAGTAAGGATGAACAGGAGACCTGTTCAAAATGGGGAATTTGTCAAAGTTGTCTGAGTGGGGGTGTGTTTTTTTATGGATGTATTTTGCCTGTTTTCAAGCCTGAGCAGCAAGAAAGGAGTGGAACAGCAGCAGCTAGCAGCCCTTAGCCAAGGGCATCCTAGAACTTACAAGCATTAAGGATGTAGGAAATCAAGATATTGTTGTTTTAGTAGAACAGACAGCAGAAGCATCCCTTAGTGAAGGACATCTGTAAAGGTTGCTATAAATCAAGATGTTGATGTATTTCTATGTATATACATTGCCAGTTTGGCAGAAGACTCAAGGTCCATGTATAGTCTAGCTGTATTTTCTTCATTACAATACTGAAAATCACACCTGCAGGTCAAAAAGACCCCTGCCCAGATGAAGGGGGTCTTCCCAGACCCCTGCCCCCTCCCCTAAGCATGCATAGAAGTTAGCTGTGGTTACATAACTTGTATGGAAACTATTAACCAGTCATAGTATAGGACTGTACTTGGGAAGCTGTTAATTCTGAACTTCTATGTATAAATAATAGCATGGAAAGTCTCTGGTGGGGTGTGCTTTTATCTATGAAGTACCATTCAGCACCCAGGCACATGTAACTCCGGAACACATAATGAGTGTCTCTCTCAAGTGTGTAATTATTGGTTTGCTGTACAGCTGGTAACAAACCCAATTTTGCAGAGAACACACCTACCCTGTCTGGAAGAGCCAGCAAAGCCCAGAATTGTGTCTGACAGCAGGACCAGACCCAGAGCACCAACCTTATAGCCTTACAGTAGCCCTGCCTGATCTGTAATAGGAGACAGTGAAAGCTCCACTCCACTGGCTTGCTCTGCCCTGCTCTGTAGCCTGGGCCCTGTACTTGATCTTCTTTTTGTCCCATCCCTGTTTATCCAAGTGGTCAGGCTGGATGAGGCTCTGAGCAACTTGGTCCAGTGGAAGGTGTCCCTGCCCCTGGCAGGGGTTAGAACTAGATGGTCTTGAAGGTCCCTTCCAACCCAAACCATACTAAGATGTGATGATTCTGTGCAGGTCATCAGCCATTGATTCAAGCAGAGACAGCTCCCTTCCAGGTGCCAGACTGAGCAGCTTGGTTTAGCAGGGCATAGATTTGCAGAAAGTCAGCGCAGCCTTCCTAGTGCTGTCAGAAGTCCTGTCCCATCAGTCTGGGAGAAAACTGATGCAGGGCTAATGTGGGGGAAGGGGAGTTCTCAGGGGCTCACACACTTGTTCTGCCCTCTCTGTAGATTTACACAGCCTCCATTGCTAAGCAGTGTTGACCCTTAGTCAGGGACATTTTCAGTGTCTCATGCTCTGCCAGTGAGAAAGTACGCAAAAAGCTGGAGGGAACTTAGTCAGGTCAACATTCTGAAATGGGATTTGGCACCAGTCAGTGGGTTGTGGGCCAATGTATTGTACATCACAGGTTTTTCTTGGGATTTTTTACTTGTTATTATTACTATAATATTTATTTTATTTCCTTTTTTATTTATCAATCTGTTATAGTTTAATTGTTATTTAAAGTTTTCATTTTGATTCTCCTCCCTGTTTCACTGGTGTGGGGAGGGAGAGGGTGTGAGCGAGTGGCTGCATGGTGGTTATTTGCCATCTGGACTTTAACCAGGACAACTGCATATGCTTAATTTCTAGGACTCCTCTGCATCTTGCTTGCATAAATGGCCATGCAGATGTTGTTCAGTTTCTGGTAGAAAAGAAGTGCAAGCTAAACCCTTGTGACAAACTGAAGAAATCACCACTAATGAAGGTATGCAGAAGGGGCATATGTTCTCTAATCTTTGATGGCATTCATACTTTCCAGTTTTGGGAAGGTGCGGGAGTTCTGTCAGTGAGAAACATAGATGTTGGAAGGTATTCCTCCTTTGTGTCTTGTTTCCAGGCAGTAGAGCACCAGCACAGGGACTGTGCAGCTATTCTGCTGGAACATGGTGCCAGCCACGACCACAGAGGTGTAAACGGTAACACCGCCCTTCACTTTGCTGTCAGGGTTTCTAGCAAACCTCTTGTGGAGCTGTTACTTGAGTATGGTGCAGATATTGATGCTAAGAATAAAGTAAGCTTGAACTTTGGGTAAAGCTGCTCTTCCCATGTCAACTTGCTCGAATTCTCTGTTGTTCTAAGAGAGATGATTTCTCCTTTCAGTGGGGATACACTCCGCTTACTCTTGCAATCACTGAAAACCGTGAAGAAATGGTCAAGTTCCTCCTTCAAAAAGGAGCTGATGTGAATGCTCAGGATGAAGTTTTTAGGTAACGGGTTTGCCAGAAGTGCACGTGGAGCTGCGTAGCACTGTTTGGGTTGGATTGATGGGAGGCATAAGAATGAGCTTTGAAAAAGGACCAGGAGTCATCCAGAAGGATCTCCTGTGTGACTTGTGAAAGCCGACCCAGGCTTGGGTGTCGCTTTCTTCAGGGGCTGATTTCCACACTGAGGACTGCAAGAAAGCACTGTTTGCCATGCAAAATGTGCACATGTGCATGCACATGCAGGCACACAGGCCCTGAGTCTGCTCTGGGCAGGTGGTTGTCCAGGAGGCTTCCTGAGGTCCCCCACATGCCTGAATTCTCCAACATTTGTAGGCGTTTGGCTGTGCCTTCACTCTGCCTGTAGGAGAGGGGAAATGAATTGTTTAAGGAGCAAGGAGGAATTAAAGTATTGGCTAGGCAATGTTTTCAAAAGCTGATGTATTTACTCGAATCTCTTGGATGCCCTAGGACCCCTCTTACAGTTGCAACTTTTTCTGGAAATGAGAAAATAATACAACTTCTTCTTCAACATGGTGCTGTTGTTCCTGAGTCAGACAAGGAACTCAACCCATGCCAGCCTTTCACCAGAATGGTTCAGGATGATGTGTAAGTCTTTTACATTATTGTTAGAACAACTGCATTCTCCTAATATCTCTGCTGATGTACCTCCCTTTTTAGTAACAGCAGCAGGGTTTAATGAGGTGCTGAGAGCTTTGCAGAAGCTAAGCTTAGTGATGTCTTCTGATGTATCTCTTTCCATGTCAATAGTAGATTTAGAAGTTGAGGAAAACTTTGTCCCTTTGCCCCAGTTGTCTCTGAGAATTGACCTGTGTGCTTCCAAGTTGCATTACATTGGCAGCAACTACTTGCCTTTTGTTTCAGAGGGGATGTAACTGATATTCCCTGTGTGCTTGACTCGACTGAGGAAAAAAGGGCCCTCTTTCACAGTGATGGTAGCCAAGGGGTGGGTGAATGTAGTGCATTATTCTTACAAGCATGCCTTTTCTAGCTATAAACAATTGTCCATGAACTCATGCCTCTGGATCTTGACTTCGTTTCTTCTACCTCTGCCCCTTCTGGCAACCTTTATTGATTGGAAGCAGGAGAGAAGGGAGCTTGTGTAAACTGTGGTGTAAAAACCCCTTTAGGAATAAAACATGTTTGAAGAGTGCTCTTACAATACGTGGTGCTCATTCCTCCCTCCGGGCTTCTGGCACAGTATAAATGTCGTGATAATGCACCATTCTGCACAGCGGCCTTGATCTGGTGAACATGTTTAATTTCTTTTCTTGTTTAATTGGTGGGGGTTTTTGTTTGGTTGGTTTTTGTTTGTTTTTCTGCTTATTAAACAAGCCCAAGCCCCAGTCAACTCAGGGTTGTTAGAAGACAGCACAGGTCTTGGAATGCAAGCACAATATTTGTTGGTCTCTTGATAACCCACTTGAGAGCTCTCTAAACTCTGAGGTCCTCAGGCTAACCATGGGAGTTTCTGAAGCCCTTCAAAGTGAGGACCAGGACTGAAGAGACTTTAAACCATCTTGATGTGGAGAGTAGCTGCACTATTAGCGTAACATCTAGCTGAAGGAGAGGCTTTGGTGATGGCAGCCAGGAGGCTGGTTAAATGCATTGGCCCTTGAAATGGAGAGGGGATTTATCAGATGAGTCAGACTCTAGCAGGGGGGAGTTACTTCACAGATAAGACTAGGCACCTGTACGGTCAGCATGCCTGTAATGAGGATTCCAGTCTCCATTTCTCTGGGACCGCAGTAAGTTCTGTGTGTGTGTGTGACCCTTTAGCAGCTGTCTATGAATATGGATAGAATGGAGCAGGCATGGCTTTTGCTCTTCCTGCAGAGTGCATGGAAATCTGGGGCAATTTTACCTAATGCATTTTTTTCCTTTCTATCTTTAGTATTGCTAATGAAAAAATTGGGAGCTCCTGCTATAAGACAACTCCTGTCATTCCCTTGGAACCACCTGCATTGGCAGAGTCATGTAAGATACTTTGCTTTCAAAGAGATGATGAGGAAAATCACTGTGGCCTGTAGCAGAATGATACCCAATCAATGGGAAGCTGGTCTGGAGGGATGGGCCAAAGGACTGGAAAATAAACATTCAAGGCAACAACGTGCTTCTTATCTTATTTCTTAGGTGATGTGCCAAAAGAAGCAGCAGCTAAAAAGAAAGACAATGGTCCAGCTGCAGACCAAAATAAAGTGTCTGTGTACTCTATTAGAGGGCAGTCCTACAGAGGTAATTTCAGAGGGACCAGATGGTTAGCTTTGCAAGCCTCCGTGGAGTGAAGCAGATGGAGAGAAGCAGAGTGAAATAAGCACTCACAGAAATGACACACTTCTTATCTTTTGTTAGGAGACTACAAAGCCGAAGGAGCAGAGAAAAAGGAAGACAAACGCACTCTCTGCAATCCTGAGGTACCTTCTCTGAGGGAGGCAATGAACTTTCTCTCACTTCCTGGATTCTGGGGCTTTTTCCTTTGCTACTTCTGTCACACACTCATAACTTGGACCTTGACATGCTGCTGCTTCAGACAAGCTGTCCAGTAGAGACTGAGACAAACTGGTGTCCAGCTAATGTCCTGGGCCTCCTGGAAGCTGGCTCTCAAGCAGGATTTCTAGTCTAGCACAGAGCAGTGAAGCTCACTGTTGGTTACAGTCCTCTGAAAACTGAAAGGCTTGCATTGTGAGGATTGCTGTTTTTCCATTACACAGCTTGCTTCCCTAGATACATGCAGTATCAGCTGGTTCCCATATGATCTACAGTCGAGAGATTAATTTCTTCTGCCTAAGTTGTCTCCAGACAGAGCAGGTGGACTTGATCCTGTTTTGAAAGCAATGCACAGCAATGACCCAAAGGCACTGGCTGTGCTTGCCCTTTGCATCACCTGATCCTGCACCTTAGGCCTGCTGGCTAGAGGAGAGTCTTTGAGCAGGGAAGCGGGTGTGGAAGCAGCCTGTGCCTGTTCTCATGTGTGTCTTTTAAATTGCACAGACTGATCCTAAAGGTGGAAGGAAAGTGCGGGCCAGTGAGCGGCTTCCTGCTGCAACCAGCACCAGGCCGCGTGCGCGCTCTGCCGCAGGGGAGCGTGGCAAAGGTACTTTCAGAGGGACTAAATGGCTACCTGTGTAAGCCTCTCTGGAGTGAAGCAGGTGGAGAAAAGCAGAGTGAAATAAGCACCCACAGAAATGACACACCTCTTATCTTTCTTAGGTGTCTTGCCAGGCACAGCATCAGCAGAAGCTGAAAAGGAAGATAGTGATTCCTCCTGGGGTTCAAAGGTACCTTCACTGAGGGAGGCAGTGGGGTCCCTCTGGCTCACCTGCTTCTGAACTCCTTCTACTCTGATGCTGCTTCTGCCACAGCCTCCTTACTTGGACCTTAACCAGTTGTTGCTTCAGAGAATCTTTTCAGTTAGGACTGGGACAAAATGAGGTCCAGCTAAAGTCTGGGGCTTCACTGTGACTGATTGCCGAGCTGGATTTCTAGGACAAAGAAGTAACTCCTCCTTCTGCTTACAGTCCTCTGAAATTCTAGAAGGCTGGCATTGTGAGAATTGCTTTTTCCCTCCTTTCAAATCTCTTTTGTGAATTGTCAGTGTCAAATGGTTGTGTCTGACCCACAGTTTAGGGTTTTGTTTCTTCTGCCTATGCTCTCTCTTGCTTGGGCAGGGGGACTTCATCTCATTTCAAAAATCCTGCTCAACAGTAAATGGCTCAACAATGCCTATGTTTGCCCTTTTTGTTCTTTTCATCATCTTATCCTTCTCCTTAGGTGCGTTGGCTGAATCAGAAGCTTTGAGCATGGAAATGGGGACAGAAACCACCTGTGCCACTTCTTATGTGTGTTTTTTAAATCACACAGCCTTTTTCTGCAGTTCTGGAAAAAGTGTTTGCTGGTGGGTGGCATCCTGCTGCAGACCACAGAGGAGGGGGTGTGCTCTCTGCTCCAGGGGAGAGCAGCAAAGGTAATTTCAAAAGGACTACATGGTTACCTTTGTAAACCTCAGTGAAGAGAATCAGATTTGGAAAAGGTGAGCGACACAAGTACTCAGAGATGTGACAAGTCTCTTATCTGTTCTTAGGGATCTTGCAAGTAGCAGGAAGATCAAGAAAATACGATAACTCTTGGGATTCTGAGGTACCTTTTCTGAGGGAGACAGTGAGGTTCCTCTAAAGAACTGCTTTCTGGGCTCATTTTCCTTTTATGTTGCTTCTGCCACACACTCATACCTTAGACTTTGATGGCATTCTGCTGCTGCAGACACACTGTTCAGATGGGACTGGGACAAAGTGAGGTCCAGCTAATGTCCTGGGCATTCTTGCGGCTGATGTCCAATGTAGATTTCCAGTAAGGATAATGCAGTAAAGCTCCATGTTTGTTACAATCCTGTGGAAACTGTGCAAGGCTGGCATTGTGAGGATTCATTTTTCCATCAAACATCTCTCTTCTGTACATGCAGTTAACGTCAACTGAGTTCCCATATTACCTACAATCTACAGATTAATTACTTTTGCCTACACTCTCTGTGGCATGGGGTGGTGTGCTTGGTCCCATTTTATAAACAATGCTCAATAGAGATGCTGAATGTGCTTGCTGTGTTTGCCCTTTTTGTTCTTTCTATTTACCTGGTCCCTCTTGTTAGGCCTCTTGGCTGAAGCACAGCCTTTGAGTGTGGAAGTGGGTGGAGAAGCAGCCTGGGCCAGTTCTTATATGTGCCTTTTAAATTGCACAGACTGAGTCTGAAGGTGAAGGGAAAGCGTCAGATGCTGTCCAGCTTCCTGCTGCAAACTGCAACAGGTTGGAGGCATGCTCTGCTGCAGTGGAACTTGGCAAAGGTAGTTTCAGAGGGACTAAATGGTTACATTTGTAAGCCTCTCTGGAGTGAATCAGATGCAGAAAAGAACAGTAAAAGAAACACTCATAGCTGTTGTGTGCTTATTTTTTCTTAGAAGTCTTGAAGGAAGAATGGAGAGAAGTGGAAAAGGAAGAGAGAGTCTTGCAGCCAGCAGAGGGGGAAGCAAAACAGGAATACAATGATTCTCCCTGGGATTCTGAGGTACCTTACAGTGGGGGTCCCTCTGGACTGACCTGCTTCAGGACTCATTTTCCTTTGCTGCTGCTTCTGCCACATGTTCATAACTTGGATCTTGACATGCTACTGCTTCAGACAAGCTGTTCAGATGGGACTGGGACAAAGTGAGGTCCAGCTAATGTCCTGGGCATTCTTACAGCTGATGTCCATGTGGGATTTCGAGGGCAAATAAGTAAATCTTTTTTTCTGGTTACAGTCCTCTCAAGTCCTAGAAGGCTGGCATTGTAAGAATCTTTTTTTCTCACCTCACAGATCTCTTCTCTGGATCCAGTCAATGTCCAATGTTTGTGGATGACCCACAATTTAGAGACCTATTCCTTCTGCCTAGGTTCTCTCAAGCTTGGGCAGGAGGACTTTGTCCTGTTTTGAAAGATCTGCTCAAGAGAGAGATGCCAAACATGATGACTGTGTTTGCCCTTATTGTTATTTCCATCACCCGGTCCCTCTCTTGTTAGGCCTCTTGGCTGAAGCAGAAGCTTTGAGGGTGGAAGAGGGTGTGGAAGCAACCTGTGGCAGTTCTCATATGTTTCTTTTAAAATATGCAGACTGATTCTGAAGTTGAAAGGAAAGTGTCAGCCAACGTGCAGCTTCCTGCTGCAGACCAAAACAGAGTGGATGTGAGCTCTGCTGCAGAGAAGCGTGGCAAAGGTAATTTCAGAGAGTCTGCATGGTTGCCTTTGTAGACCTCTCTGGAGTGGATCAGTTCTGGAAAAGCAAAGTGAAAGATGCACTTACAGCAGCAACACTCTTACCTTTTTTTTCATCTCTTTTATCAGCTGCAAGAGCAGAACAGAAGGAGCATTTTATGTCCTCTTCTGAGAATAAGGTACTTCCTGAGCGCTTACACTACCCTTGGCAGAAGTCACATTTCTTTGTGCTCTCTGCTTGAAGGCAGTGTGATGCTGCAGTCCTGCCGAGGATGCTATTCACAGTTGTTTCTCTTTTTTCTTGTTTGCTTAACTTCCTACATTACAGGGAGAAGATCTTCAGCTAAAGGTTGATTCTTCAACTCAAACAAATTCTGAGCAGGACAAACAGGTGACTCTTAGAGATAGATGCAAATATCCCTCAATAGAACCTATCAGTGTAAACACATGTACTCTTGCTGGTGAGTATATTTTGAAATAGTGCTGAGAGGAAGTAATTAATCTGGACCTGAGCTGTATTTTGGACCTACTTTCATATGTATTTGAAGCAGAAGAGCTGCAAAAAGAGGCTGCTTGAGGTCCCATTCAGCTTCATTTTAAACACGTCCAGGGATGAGCACAACTCCTCTGGACAGCTTGGTCCAGTGTTCTATCACAATACTTGGAAAATTTTCCTCCTGACATCTAATCCAGATCTACTGTCTTTTCATTTTAAACCGTTGCCCCTTGACCTGTCACTACAATCCTTGGTAAAAATAGCTCTCCTTCTTTTTATGTTAAGGGGCTGCAGTAATATCTGCCCAGAGCCTGCTTTTCCCCAAACTGGAAAATCCAAGGTTCCTCACCCTTTTTCCATGGGAGAGGTGTTCCAGGCCCATGAATGTCTTTGTGGCCCTCCTCTGGCCTCTTTTCATCAGGTCCATGTCTGCCTTGTGCTGAGGGCCTCAGAGGGTGACACAGCACTTCAGGTGGGGTCTCACAAGAGCAGAGTAGAAAGGGAGAATTGCCTCCCTCAACCTGCTGGCCAGCCTCTTCCTCAACCTGCAGACCAATCCAATGATGTAATTTCATCAGTAAAAGCATCACTTTTGTTGTCATGTTCACGCTGATTTTGCCATGCTTATGAAGCACCATTTCCTTAGCCATTGGCCAGGCAGAAGCTTGACAAAATTCTCAGAAAGGACTCCCTGGAAGGAGCTCCTCTTGGAACTGTTGAAGATCAACAGCAGGAAGGAACAGAAACTGCTGTTGGAGAAACTGGAGAGGTGTAAAACTAGAGTGTGGAAAATGCCTGTTTCTTGGCAGAGTCCCAAGCCTTCTTTGTAGTAAACAGAGCAGGGAACTGATCATTCCTTAAGACTTTTGTGTAACATGGAGCTGTTCAGAGGAAGGAACAGCACTGCTGCCTTTGATGTTTGCCTGTTGGCACCACTTGAAGTAACAGTGGAGGGCTGCACCGAGGTGGTCTCTAGTACACTACACAACTTTGCAACAGGAGTAAGTTGAGTGACACGTCACTGACCCGACTGATTTGATAAGTCTGGTGACTACAATTAACAAAAACACCAGCTGTGATGTCACTTTGTCCTTAATGGGAGAAGGACATGTATTCCTTTCAAAAAGCTGCTTCCCAAGCCTCATGGAGCACACAGTATTTGCCTCTTCTGTGTGGCTTTCCAAAGTGGAATGTGTGTTGGCAGAGAAAGAGTAGGCCTACTGGAGGATTGCACTGATGTTTTGTAGTATTTCTTCCCCCCATCACCATTGTTATGGAGTTGTGAAGTCACTTTAGGAAGAAGAGGAGTTTCTAATCGCAGTAGCCAGGAGGATGCTAGGGCCCTGAGGTTATTCTATACCACCTCAGGTCATTGCCGAGGACAGAGGATGGAGGAAGCAGGGTGGGGTGGGCGACCAGGAGAGAATGTGGTACACGGGGAAGGGGAATGGAAAGGGAGTCTATTCCCTTGTGGTTAAATAAGTGCGGCTGAGGGAGTGGTTGGGTAACATCTGTTCTCAGCATTTTGCATATGAATCTCTTACTTCTCTCTTGAACACTTTTCTTATGAATATTATAGCTGTTACTGTTTTCTTATCTCATTGCTGTTTCCAGGAAATTGTTCTTAACTGAACCGATGACCTTTACCTTTTGTGTCCACAGTTCTCCTCTCCTTTCTGTTGCAGGGTGAAGGGGAAGAGAAGGAGGGAGCAAGGGAACAGCAGTGTGGTTAGGAGAGTCTCAGTGGGAGCACAAATTAGGGGAATACCATTCCTAAACCATGACACCCAAACAGGCTACAAAGTGTGTTCAGAGTCCTTGAGAGAGGAGAGGAGAAGAAAAGTGTTGTGCCAGTCTTTAGGAAACACTTCAGGAAATCAGTGTAGGAGAGGGCCTATTGTAAAAGATGAAGAAGTAACACAGATTTTGAAAGTTAACATCAGAGTTAAAACATCAAAACACTCTACTATTTTCTAATATGTAAAAGCTTTCTACTGGGGTTTGTTCTTGTGGTTTGACAGCTCAAGGACCTGAAAGAACCTCTTAACAAGAACGAATATAATGTTGACTCAGGGAAGAATGCCAAAAACGAGAAAGTAGTAACAATTTTGAGGA
>JAWWLV010000516.1:0-11016 GCA_035041135.1 Platyrinchus mystaceus | reverse complement strand
TCCAAGGCCAGGTTGGACAGGGCTTGGAGCAACCTGGGCTAGTGGAAGGTGTCCCTGCCCATGGCAGGGGGTTGAAACTGGATGAGCTTTAAGGTCCCTTCCCTCTCAAACCATTCCAGGATTCATTGACAAGACTGTATGATTTTAGGAACAGAGTTATTAACTAAAACCATAATAGGAACTTAGTCCAGTGTCTTTCAAGAAAAAATTAGGCAAGACTTTTAATATGAAGCTCAATATTTTCCTCTGGGTTTGCATTTTGACTATTTCTGCACCCACTCTAAGCAGAAATAGAGTCACATTTGCAGTTCTGCTCACCCTGCTGAGAAGCTGTGCTGCATCAGAAGGGCCAAACACGACAATTTCAGTGTTGGTTTGCACAGCTGTGTCTGCATTTGCTACGTCTGGTCCTGTATTCTTCCTCTTTTGATCCCCATCCCAGCCTCTGGCACCAAAGGCACCTTCACCCACCCCTTTGGACAGACCTCTGGGATCAAAGGAGACAGAACAATCCCCTCAGACTGCCCTGTGCCCTGTGCCAACCCCTGGGGCCTGGCTGGGAGGGGGGTGTCTGCAGGACCCGTGTCCCTGCTGTCCCCTGCAGCAGGAACAAGGGGGGATGCTTCCACCCCAGTGATTTATAGTGAATGCTGAACCAGTGCAAAAGGTTTCCCATCCTCAAAACACTGTGTTTATGGCACTTGGGCACGTGTAGGCTGTAAATCTGATGGTGCCAGGAGGATCTGCTGCCCAAAGTCACCTCCGTGCCCAGCAAACCATCCTCGGTTGGCTGCATCGGCGAGGGAAAGCTGCAAAAACCCACATTCCTGGGGTTCATAGCAAGAGGGAAAAACATGCCCTGTGGCTAAGGACTGCTGCACAGGCTCTTGTCTCTTAAACGTTTTATATATCATTTTATTCCCCAGCATTTATTGACTGTGTCGAGTACAGCCATGCTCAACAGCAACGCTCAGAAAAACACAGCTGAAAATGATGTTGCTGGATACCACCAGAGGACCAGAAAGCAACAGAAAAAGGTTTTTAGCCCTCATTAAAGCAACAAATAACCAACCAAAAAAACCCCCAAAAACAAACAAACAAAAAAAAAACCCAAAAAAGAAAAACAAACAAAACCACACAAACAAACAAACAAAAAACACACAAAAAAAAAAAAACCCAAGCTGAAAATCCCTCAAAACACACGAGCAATTGGAAAAGCTCCTTTTGTGCTCCATCCCTTGTACTTCTGCTTTCAAAGCCAACAGTGAACATAAGGCTCAAAAGCAGAGGCAGAGGGTTGCAACATTCATAGTTGTGCCTTGGCTGATTTTTCCCCAAACTCCTTAATTACCCAGGTAAGTGGGTAACCCAGGTTTGCTGGCTAATTGTACAGGAATACCTGCCATCTGCTACTGTATCCCAGATTTGTGGGGGCACAGCTGCCTGCAGAGTGCTCAGTGAAACAATGGCGAGCTTTTATAGACACTTACAACTCCTGCGACAATGAATCTGTTCTAATTAGTACTAGAAATAAATGTTTATGATGTGGGAAATGACAAAATGTATTTATCACCAAGCTAATAATTCACTGCAGAGGAAACTTCAGGCCAAGCTGTACAACACGAGTTGAAATGATTGTTCCTCAGTTTCAGTATGTACAGACAGTCTGCAGTGTGCTAATTGAACCAAAATACCCAGTGTAAAGCCTCTCTTGGGGGCAGATTTGGGGCATCAGCATCTCAGAGCTCTTGAGTTTATCTTCTCTTGATTTTGAAGCTGGGCAGGAGCAGGTGAGGATGCCCCGTGCCCACAGCACAGTCTGGAGAGGCAGACTGTGAATCTGCAGCTCAGTGTGAATTCATCCAGCCATGGGCACTCACTCACCTTGAGCAGCTCACCAGCATCAGAAGTGCAGATGGGAGGAGAAGTTGGTCCATCCTGCTGAGGACCAGTTGGATTCCAAGTGCCAGGAAGCACCACACACCTGAGCAAACCCCTCAGGACCTCACACCCGTGGGTTGATCCACCACTTGACTCACCTTCCTCGCACACCCAGAGCTTTCCTTTCCTTTTCTCTTCTTTCTTTCACGGCTGCTGCCTGAATTCCCTTTTGTTTTGACCCCTGCAAGGGACAACAAACCCTGACAGGCTGGGATTGATGGTGCCATTGGGAGCCTGGCAGGCACCACCACGGCTTTCAGGAGCTGTCAGTGTGATGGAGAGCCCGGGCAGGGACTCTGCTCCCAAGGCACTGGCTGGATGGCAAACACTGGCACTGGGCTCTGCTTCTCCTGGTGGATGCCAACCCTTGGGCTTCAGATCCCCGTGGGCTGGGGAAGCAATTGCCTCTGGGCTGCAGTGGGAGCTGTGCAGAGCCCAGCTCGGGGGATTCACTTTCACACCCCATCAGCAGCTGAAGTGAAGGATGATTATGGTCCAGAGGGGTCAAATCCACCACAGTTTTTCTTTTATTCAGAATAAAACCACAGAGGAGATGTTTCAGTCACTTGGGCACAGGACACCTGAGCTGGGTGCTGAACTGGTGGTGCCTGTGCTGGTGGTGCCCAAGCTGGTGATGCCCATGCTGGAGGAAGCCCATCTGCAGGTGTAGGTGTTCACCTGGCAGCAAACCCAGACTCCTCTCCTCACAACTCACTCTTAGCATTCCCCACCTCCTGGCATCTGGGAAGAATTTACCAAGGGGCCACTGTGGGCACTGTGGAGCTGGGAATGAGGTGCCATCCCTTTCCACCTCCTCCACCTCAAGTAATAAACCTTTAATTTTATAAGAAAGTGAATCAAGTAACCAGGTTGGTTTTTTACACCTCAAGAACTCATATTCCCAGTCACAAATCTGGATGAATCATCTTTATTTCGATAAATCTAACGCAATTACTTTCCACTACGAGGAAAATTTTCTATTTCCCCTTGAAAAAGAGCCTATAACATGCCTGAATTTGATATCACCACAGAATGGAAAGCTAACGTGATTGAGGGGAGCTGAACTGTTCCTGGTAAGTAACATTTTCCAGATCTTGATTTCTCTTCCAATATTTCCTCTGTCAATTAGCCAAAGCAGTTTCTGCTGACTAATAAAGCAGTTGGTTAAGCTGATTTTCCAATCAAAACTCACTTAATTCCAGCAAGTAACGGTTGAAAAAATAATTGATCAAAAGAATTTAAAACAGCCAGCCCTGCTGTCCCTGGAAAATCAAAGTGCCTGGCAGAAAATGAAGGAACTCTTTCAGCCCAGGTCCTCCCTGCTGCGGTTTCACACCCCAGAAGGGATCCCAGCCCACCAAAAATAAATGGGCACAGTCTGGAGTGAATTCTTCAGGTATTTAATGTCAACCATTCATACTAAACTGGGCTTTCCTTGACTGGTTTGTTAAATCAGGGTTTAACCAGCACTGCTGGTCCTGCAGCATCCCCAGACCCCACACCAAAGCACAGGTTGCAGATGCTCTTCCCATCGTGCAGGGGAACACGTGGATTTTTAGGAACAACTACAGAAGATGTTTCCACCTTGAAAGCCTGACATTATTGAAGGGGAAAACGTTGAAGTTTGCATTCTTTCCATGCCTTGGACTACCACCTGTGATTACAAGCACCTCTGCCAGGAAGATGGGTACGGATTTGAGATGCTGCAGCTCTTGCTGAGCTGGGGCACTTGTGAGGCTTTGCAGCATCTCCTGGAGCACAGGATGCCCTGAGGTCAGTTTAACCAGCTGACACGTGTCCTTTCCATCAGCTACTGAAGTGCTTTGCTATTCATAGAATCACAGAATGGTTTGGGTTGGAAGGGACCTTAAAGCTCATCTCACCTCACCTCCTGCCAGGGGCAGGGACACCTCCCACTACACCAGGTTGCTCCAAGCCTGATTGCTGATGATCACACCTTAGCAGAATTTCTTGCTTGATAGAAGACAATAGAAAGATTTTTTTTTTTTTAATGGTAATTACTGGATTTTCTTTTCCAGGGATGAATTGCAATTATCCTTTCAGTCTCACAACGTGTGTCAGGCACTGCTGGAAGAGCAGAAGGACGCTGAAATAGGCTTCAATTTATCGTACGTTACATATTAAGTTACCTCTCATGAATTTTGAGCAGATGAGCAGCCATAGTTTTGAAAACAAAAGGCTGAGTGATTAATTTTCCTGTGGTTTTCCCTCTCCCTTGGAGCAGCAGCTTTTCCCACCAGCAGAAATCTCTGGGCTCGAGGCCGCGGGTCAGGGCTCTACACGGCGCTTCCCCCCCTGCTCCTTCCCCAGCGGCTCCAGAAGAGACTTCAAAGGGAAACTTCAGACCAGGAATCTGACTTGCCATAGGAATTTTTTAACCTTGAAGACATAACCCCAGTGATGTGTGCCGGAATGCTAACGAGGAGAGGGAGGGAAAGGCACTGAAAGGGGGAGTTCAGGAAATTCTCCATCAGGCTTCACGAACGGCCGTGGGGGACGTGGAAATTAATGGAGGTGGCAAATGTAAGAGTTAAAGCACGGGAGAAGTTAATAGGATAGGAGTCCAAGCCTGGAATTCCAGTGTTGGTGATGGCCTTGGATAAGGTGATGCAGTGAGAGCAAACCCTGGGACCTCAGAGGAACCACTGGAGTCTTGAGCTCTGATCTTCCTGAACATTCCCGTGTCATCACTCACACCTCCAGAGCTTCTCCCATTGCTGCCATTGTGGATTGTATTTAGTGCTGCAATCATGCCACTAATTACTTCCTCAAATTTTAATCATAGCACTAGTGTTTCAATCACATTCCTGAGCTTTACTGCCACATCCACCTCCTGGAGGCAGTTTTCCACTGCTTCAAGTGGAATTTCCATGGCACCACCTCGGATTTTTATTTGAACTCACTCCACAAGCTTCTGAGCTGGTAAGATCTTCACAGAACCACCAAAACAGCCCAAATTCTCCAATAAATTGAAATATGAGCATTATTTCCCTGTGAGGGTGGGGAGGCCCTGGCAGGGGTTGCCCAGAGAAGCTGTGGCTGCCCCATCCCTGGAAGTGTCCAAGGCCGGTCTGGACAGGGCTTGGAGCAACCTGGGTTAGTGGAAGGTGTCCCTGCCCATGGCAGGGGGTGGAATGAGATGGTTTTAACATCCCTTCCAACCCAAATCATTCCATCATTCTATGATCCTCTTACTATTTTCTAAATCCATGTCTGTCCAACTTCAACCCCAAACATCCCCCAATAGGGAAACCCTCGAAGACTGAGGGGCACCGAGAGCTGGGATTCACTGTTGTTTTCTCTTGGAAAATAATTCTCTCCTCCCAAACCCCATGAGCATCACGTTGGAAGCTGTTGGCGCTTGCATGTCCTGCAGTTCCCTGCAGGAAGAGATTATTCCTCATCTTCAGCATAAGCTCCTGAACAAGATCCAGCAGCGCTTGGGGAGAGGAGGAAGAGTTCAGTTCAACAGCATTTTTGGAGGGATCTGAGGTGAGTGATTGCAGAGCTGATCCCACTCACAGCTCAGAGCGTGGGGCGCTGGGACAGATTTCCAGGCGAGACATTTGCTGCTGTTCCTGCTGACAACAAGGAATTTTCATGCTGCCAAATGCAAATTAAATCGCTCTAATGAAAAGCAAATACAGAGGTTTTGCACTGCCAACACTAAGTCTCCAGACAGATTGTCCTAAAAATAATATCTATGCACAGCCATTACAAAAGCTATTGCCTCTTGGAGGAGAAAAATCCTCCCAAACTCTGAGGAACATTTAGCATCTTCCTCCTGAAGCCGCCCAACCTTTTGATCTCCTCCCCTTTCCTCTGGTTTAAAACACTTTATCTGACTTGCACACCCAGGGTTGCGTGGGCTGAGGGAGGTGGGAGAGGTGTTGCTCCTCTGGGGCTCATTTATTCAAGATTCACAATTAAATCTTGTCTTAATTGGGCTTGTGTAGGTGTTCAGCCAAGGACAGGGGCAGTCTGTGGTGGCTCCTCCAGCCCTGCTCCTCACCACGGCAGAGCACAAGCTGTGCCAGCCCTGACCCCAGGAAGGGACACCCCAGATATTTTAGGTGACATCTTAGAAGATTTCACCACATTTCCTGAGACATTTGTGGACTGTGACATATTTTCTCTATAAACTTGCTGAATTACTCTGTGCCTTCTGGCTTTTACTGGGCTCCATAAAGCCAGCAAAGCCTTCCAAAGGGTAATTCCCACTCATGGCCCTGTTGTGTGGGGACAACATCACTTTGGGAAGAGGGTAACTGAAGGCAGTGGTTGTGAGGAGCCTTAAGTAGCACCAGGGAAGGAAGGTGAACATCCCAAATCCCAACACAACTGCCCATCGTAAGGATGACCCTTTATTCCTTCCTGAGGATTCAAAATCGCAGTTTTGTTCACAACCCCATTCTCTGATTAAGTTATTTGCTCCTCTGTTACAGTGTGGGTTAAAAACAGGGATTCTCATTGCACCTTCTGCCCAAATTAGATGCTTAATTGCCCAGTTAACAACAATTTGCTCATCTAAATTTCCATGAGCAACTTCTAGTGATGATGCAGAGTTAGTGAGGCAAAATATCTGTCCCTTTTTAAGGAAAGCCTTAAAAAATATTCATAGCTGTGCTAAAAGCTTGTTCTTTGGGTGTTCTTGTGAATTCTGAACAAGAGATTTCAGACCAGCCCTTTTATTGCTCTGTTAGTGCTCAGTCACTGAGAGAGCCACGCATGAGAGATAAATGAGATCTCATCATCTTCTCATGTTTCTCAATTTATTTTGTGGGCCATATTTCCTCACTGCTCTCTCCAGGCAGCACTTTATCTCTGCTTTTCTTCCATTACATCTCTCCCATTCTTCTTTTTTTTTTTTCCCTCTGTTTCTCTTTAGTTTTACCCAGAAGCTTTACAAGACCATCTGATTAGAAGGATAACAGACAAATTTCTTCATCTGGAATACTTTCCAGTGAAATTTTATGTTCCAGGCAACCTCTGCCATGCCCAGGGTCCCTGCTCTGAGCCAGTAAATTAGAAATTTGCCTGAAAGAATATCAGAACTTCCCCAAAGAGAGTTTCTGACCCCCTGAATGGCAACACCCTGTGGTGGTTTAGATGGTGAAGTCGCTGCTCTTCAAAGCCCTCCTGAGCCCTGGCAAAGGGCACCAACGTGTTTTGTTGCTAAAGAAGAAGATAACAGGACGTCTGTGAAATTATCTCCCATTTCTCATCTTGTTACAACGCAGTTGCACAAATAACTTCAGATTAAATAAACGCACCCGCATACAAATGGCTCCAAATACCTTTTGATGGTTCTCATGACCTGAAAGTGAGGTTTGGTTTGAAGCCAATCAGTGATTTCCACTGAAGTTTGCTGTGCTCAGATGGGATCTTCCCTGGGAACAGCAGGGCTGACTCGGAGGCATCTGCTCCGAATTTTAAGCAGCCTCCTGTACATGTGAACTGGAGCAGCAGGAGCATGTGAGTGCTATTAAATATTCCACACCATCTAAAGGTAATTTCAATGGGAGGATTTGAACTAGTATGTTAGGAACTGGAATATTTATCATCGAATCCCAGAATGGCTTGGGTTGGAAGGGACCTTAAAGCTCATCTGATTTCAACTCTGGCCGTGGGCAGGGACATCTTCCCCTAGTCCAGGTTGCTCCAAACCCCATCCAACTTGGCCTTGAACAATTCCAGGGATGATCTGGGCAACCTGTGCCAGGGCCTCACCACCCTCTTGGGCAAGAATTTCTCCCTAATATCCAATCTAAAACATTTTTCTGTCAGTTTAAACCATTCCCCCCTCTGTCCTTGTATGAAAAATTTCCAGCCTTTCAGTTCACCTCTGGGTGTTCTAACAAGCACCAGAAAAGAAAGTGGCTGGTTATTTTGGGAGCTTCAGCACTGGCTTAGCTAATTGCAACTCCTGCAAATGCCAAATTGTGTGAAATTTTTGAATGCATTTTCCCTCGTATCACAGGGCAAACCACAGTGCAAAGCTGTGAATATTTTCCCCACCGAGAATCAGAACACTTGTTTCAAAACTTTGCATTCTCAGGATGTCGCCTACTCTTCTCCCAGGTACTTTTTCCATGACTGAGGCCCTTTATCCATTCTTCCTGCCACTAAATACTGGACAAACACATCATGAGGATGGGCTCCACCGAATTCTCACGGTGATATCTTGCACATGAGCCAGTTAAAATTGGGGAAAAGTTTCAAAAGTCACTGCAAAAGTGAGTGATTGTGACTGTGGGGACACGTGCTCAGGTAAATTTGGCATGTGCCCATCCAGGAACACGAAATTCGGAAGCACTTGAACCAGTAATGGACTTTCAGGACTCAAATTCTAATGTATAAACAATAACTCAAGAATAATTTTTAGATGCTTTAGATAAATTAATGAAGCTCTATCAGAGCCTGCTGCTAATAAATGTATTTCTCTTCGTGGAGAGCTGTTTCTGCCTTTGCTTAATTTAAACCATCAAGAGGGTCAGCCCAGGGTGGAGCAGGGAGGGAGGGAAATATCCCTGCAGGCAGCTATTACCTGCTGGAAGCTGTCCTGCATCTGTGGGAATGAACTCCATTTGTGTTCAGGCATGATTATGGTCTTCCTAAATACATCTGCTTCCCACAGATATTAGTATTTTAATTATACATGGTGTTGCAGAGTCATGGTTTATGGCTCAGGGGGTGAGCTCAGCTCCTGTAAATCACAGCAGCTCCTCTGCCTCCCGTGCCCACCACCTGCCAGGGCCTCTTTATTTGTTATTTATCTCATTATCTGGCAGCAACAACCTCTTGCCCTGAAATATCCACATATCATCTGGGGAGGAAAAGCCCTGTAGGATCAAAATTAGCTGTTGGGGGGACTATTCCCCTTGCAGAAATGGGAGAGGAGGGGCTGGCCAGGGAGTCTGCAGTGCTGGTGGTCTGCAGTGATCTTGGATTTGTTGGGTGTTTGGGTTCTTGCTAAACAGAAAACTGTTTTATAAATTAAACTTTCTCTTTGACAGTAGATATTGTTGTTCTTGTTCTAAAGGAAGGTGAACCCTTGGCTGGGGGAACAGGGAGAAGGGAGAGTCCAGCTCTGGGGACCCTCAGAATTAAGCTGGCATGGAACACGGGGTCCTTCCCAGGGAAAAGCCACTTTGTTTTTGAACCTCTGCTGCTTTAACACACAATGTTTATGTCCTGTTTGTTTAACATCTGCCTTTTATTCACCCAGAAAGGGTGAGCTGGGACAGTTTGATAGCACTGAGCCCCCTGGATGCAGGAGGTGGGGGGAAGGATGGGGCTGCAGCACAACTCTGCCATTAATGCAGGAGGGAAGCTCCAGCCACACCTGGTACATCACCATTAAAATAAGAATAAATTCATATCAGAGGAGATAATGATCTCCCACTAGTCACAGGGAATGTTAGTCTGTGGATTCTTGAGTTAATTGTCTCTGTAATTAATGGAAGATCAGATACTGGTATTACTCTCCTTGTCCAATCGATTAGAGGAGGGATGTGACTTCCATGTAGGTAATGACAGGGGCTCTTCTTCCACGAAGAAAAGAAAGAGGAAAACAGGGAAAAACCTCTCCTAGGGAGAGGGAACATCTCCACAGGGATCATGCACTGTGGAACCTGCTCCATGGGCATGTTGTGTCCCCAGGAGGATGCAGGACATGGGTGTTGCTGGTAGGGCTGGGGGGATGGACAGAGCCCATCACCTGGACCACGGGCCCCTAAGATGGGCTCTGACCATTGGGATCCCAGCAGGATCCCTCCTTTGGCCAGAGCACAAGTTGTGGCACCACCAGAATTCTGTTACTTTTTCCCCTCCAGGATATATAATACTGCTGACAGCAATCTTAACATTTTCTTTTAATTTCTCTCTGTAGAAATTTAATTGCACTAATTGGGTTTCAGGATCATTTGTATCACTGGCAAAGGGGCTCCTGATTGCGTTATTATTTATCTGGGTATCGATTATAAAATATTTAAAGTGGAGCTGACAGAACCAAAAACTCTTCTGCGACAGTAATTATAATGAAAATAGTGCTCAGCATCCTCTGCAAAAATGTTCAGGCTAACATATTTAAAATCTGAATGGTTGCAAATAGACCTGAAATTACAAATGTCCTGGTTTAAATTAGGAAACACTGAGTCAGTGTAAACAGAGCTGGGGTTCCACTAAATCAGGGGAAATTAATGCGGTTCGCTTTCATCTGGAAAGAGAAAAGACTTAAATGAGAAAGAAAGAATTGCTTTAAAAAAAAATCCACCATGCCTAACAGCAATTAGTGTGTGTGCACATCCTCTGCTCGTGCTGGGTGGGGAGCAGGTGGCAGAGGCAGATTCCCACATGCTCGGGGCACTGGCAGCCTTTGAAGGAGGATTTTGTGTGTGCATCCCTTTGAAATGCAGCAAAACACCTCACTAAACACCTTCATTTGCACTTCTTAATTATTAGCTGTCCATGTGGCCAAGGCAGTTCTTGCTTTCATGGGATAAAGTGTTTTTATTGAAAACTCCAAGTGTTGTATGGGAAGGAACTTTGGTTTAGACTCTGGAATAACTTCCCACAAAACTGTGCCCGTCTTTTGTGCCGCTTTTCCCATCCCGCCTGTGCCTGCCCAGCTGTGCAACAGCAAAGCCTTTGGGTGGTTCATCACTGTTTGACAGGAGCTTTAATGACCCAAAGCTGGGAGAAATGAGTTTCTGCTGCAGGATCTAAGATGCAGTGGGATGACATCCCTGCCCAGTGAGGTCCCCTCTGATTTGGGTAGAGCTGAGTGTTGGCACTCGAAGCAAGAGGGGTCTCAGCAACGAGGCGGCCACCACAAAGCCCTGGTGATTCTTAGCTCTGCCCATCCTCCAGCAGGTTCTGATCAACTCTTTACACCATTTTACAAGGCATGGAGTGACAGGAAAAGGGGAAATGGCTTTAAACTGAAAGAGAGAATGTTTAAAATTGAATATTACAGAGAAATTCCTCCCTGTGAGGGTGGGGAGGCCCTGGCACAGGTTGCCCAGAGAAGCTGTGGCTGCCCCATCCCTGGGA
>JAWWLV010000515.1:0-11038 GCA_035041135.1 Platyrinchus mystaceus | reverse complement strand
ACAGCCCCCAACAACCCCCAAACCATTCACATCCTTATTGGGACACCCCAAAATCACAGCCCAAAACAATCCCAAAAACACCCCCCTCACCCCAAACCGTCCCTTCACCCCGAAATTCCTTCCTAAATTCCCCCCCAAACCCCTCAAATCTCCCCATTTTCAACCCCCAAATCCCCCCCCAAACACCCCAAATTCCCTCCTAAATCCCCCTTTCCACCCCCAAACTCCCCTCAAATCCCCCCCAAACACCCCGAATTCCCACTCTGACCCCCCAAATCTTCCCCAGAGTGCCCCAAGCCCCTCACCCTTCCTGTCCTGGGGGTGCTGCCGGCGGCTGGGCAGGGTGCTGGAGGGATAAGGTGCCGGGAATGCCTCGGGATCCAGGGAAGGGGCCGCGGGATACGGGGGGTCCCGGCGCCCCCCACACAGACTCTCGTCCGACAGCGTCCTCTGCAGGGGCTGGGGGGGCACAAAAACGGGGGGTCACCCCTCTGGGAAAGGGGGGAAACGCCGGGAATTGTGGGAATTCTGGCTCACAGGGGGGTTTTCCGGCTCGGGAGCCGAGGTGTCCATGAGGATGAGGCGCTTCAGGTCGTCCTCGATGGTGGATTTGGGGGCGCGCCGGGGGGAGCGAAGGTCCCGGAGCGAGGCCCGGAGACGGGGCTGCCCAAAGACGTTCACCTGCCTGGGGGGGGGGGGAAAAGAAGGATTGGGGGATCCCAAAATCCATGGGGAACACCCCAAATCCAGAGGAGAACCCAAAATCCTACAGGGACCCCTCAAACCCTCCAAAATCCCCCTTTTTGGGGTCCTCTGTCCTTGACCCCCTTTTTCTGGGGTCCTGCCCCACTCACTTTTTGGGCTCGGGGGGCTCCTCGGGCCGTTTCCATCCCGGTGCCGCCGCTTTGCTCCTCCCGGGGGTCTTGGAGAAGAAGGATTTGGGGACGGAAGCGGAAAGTTGGGGGGCGGCCGAGGGGGGGAGGGGCCGGGGGCTGGAACTGCCAGGAAAAGCGGGATCACCACGTGGGAATTCCCAAAAACACCCCCCACCCCCGCGGATCCAGGGGGATGCAGGGACGGGGCGGGGGACACGACGCCCACCTGGGCTTGAAGGCGTCGGGAGCAGCGGAATTCCCGCTTTTCTGCCGGAAGCTTTTCCCGGAGGGGGGGGACGGATCCCGCTTGGAATCCGCCCCACCGCTGGCGGATTTGGGAATCTTGTCCCGCTGGGGGCCGGGCCGGGAGAGGGGTTTGGGGAGGGCATCGATGCCGCTGTCGCTGGAGCCGCCCTTGGCCGCGGGCTCGGGGTCGGATCCGGCGGGATCGGCAGGGTCGGACCAGCGCTCGTCGCTGTGGCCGCTGGAGGCGTTGCTGGAAAGGGTGTTGGTGCTGGAATGGCTGGAATACGGCGGCTCGCCCGGCTGGAAAAGCACCGGGGGTTCGGGATGAGACAGGGAAAGGCCACGGGGAGAGGGAACAGCGGGAGATCCCGGGATCACCGCGGGCTCCCACAATCCTTGGGGGGGTCTGGGTGCCCTGGCGCTCCAAAAATTCCCGGTGCTCCCAGAATCCCTGGTCTTCCCGGGATCCCCGGAGGTCCCGGCTCACCTTGGAGTGCCGGTTGGGGGAATCCTTCCCACTGGGCTCCTGCCGGCCCGGGCGCTTCCCGCCGGGCAGCCGCGATTGTGCCGGGACGTGCCAGAGGGGCTCTGGAATTCCAGAGGCGCCACGTCACCACATAACCCCCAAACACGGCCCCCCAGGGGGTATCCCAGGATATCCCGAGCCATCCCAACGTCCCCGTACCCGCTTTGTGGCGCTCCATGGTGCTCTCGTGGCTGCTGATCCCTCCGGATGAGGAATCGTCGTGGCTGGAGTGTCCGGAGTGTCCGGAGTGCAGCTCCCCTGGGAACGCCGGGCGCTGGGGCGCCCCGTACCTACCCCAGGGAAACACGGGAATGGCGCCCCACATCCCGGAATCCCGGCGTCCCCCTCCCGAACCCGCCCCCCATCCCCGTTCCCACCTCTCCGGGGAGGGCTTGTACCGAGCGTAGGCCGTGCCGGCGCTTCCCGGCGCCGAGAAGCTTCCGGAAGGTTGCCGGTACGGCTGCGCCGGCGCGGCGGGGGCGGGATGGGGGGTCTCCGGGAAGCTCAGCGGCCTGGCCGCGCCGATCCGCGCGGGAAAACAAGCACAGGGCCGTGAGGGGACGCCGGAGCCGCCGGAGCCGCCGGCGCCCGCCTTACTGCCCCCCTCCCTCACCTCTTGCCGTGGGGCGGCTCCCGGTGCGGCGCCGGTGGGGGTTTGGCGCGTTTGGGCGCGGCCGGGCCGCTCCACTGCCAGCCAGCGCTGCTCCGGAACGGCGGCCGGAATCCCGGGAAGGGCTCCGGGTCGGCCTTGGGCTCCGCGGGGCCCGAGCCCAGTTCCAGGGATTCGGACCAGCCCCTGCGGACAGAGCGGGGAGTCGGGGAGGGAGGGGAAGGGGCGGCACAGCCGGCACAGGGAGGGCACCGAGGACACGGGGATGGCACGGCTGGAGCCCCTGTCACCCAAGGCATGCCAGTGTCACCCCCATGTCACCCATGGCACACCAATGTCACCCATATCACACCAATGTCACCCATATCACACCAATGTCACACCAATGTCACCCCTGTGTCACCCAAGGCACGCCCATGTCACCCAAGGCACACCAATGTTACACCCACATCATACCCATATCACATCCATGTCACGCTAGTGTCACCCCCCATGTCACCCAAGGCACACCAATGTCACCCCCATGTCACCAAAGGCACACCAGTGTCACCCACGGCACCCCCCTGTCACCCATGTCACCCCCACGTCACCCCCCCGTCACCCCCGTCGCACCTTCGCGGCGCTCCGTCCTCGTGGGGGGGCACGATGACCACCTTGACGGTGACGGAGGTGCGCAGCAGGTCGATCATCTGCTCGTGGCTCAGCGCCACGGCCGCCACCTTGCACACCTCGACCAGGCGGCTGCCGCGGCGCAGCCCGGCCTGCCAGGCGAAGCCGTAGTCCTCCACCTCGGCCACCGTGCCATCGGGGTGCACGTGGAAGCCCAGCTGGCCCAGCCCGTTGCGCCGCAGCGTCATGTCCACCGTGTCGCAGCCCGACGTCGTCGCCTGGGGACGGCCAGGGGGACACAGAGGGGGACACAGGGGGAACACGGGGGGGGAGGAATGTGCGTTTACCATCCCGGCCTCTCTGACGGGGGCATGGCGGGTCTGGGGCTTTCAAAAAGTCTCTTCTCTGTTTTGGCTCCTCCCTCACTTTGGGCCCCTTCTCTCCATTGACACCTCCCTCATTTTGGACCCTCCGCATTTTTGGACCCTCCCCATTTTAGCCCCCCCCTCATTTCAGACCCCTCCCTCATTTCAGCCCCTCCCCATTTCAGCCCCTCCTCATTTCAGCCCCTCCCTATTTCAGCCCCTCCCCACTTCAGCCCCTCCCCATTTCAGCCCCTCCCCATTTCAGGCCCTCCCTCATTTCAGGCCACTCCCCATTTCAGCCCCTCCCTCATTTCAGCCCCTCCCTCACTTCAGCCCCTCCCCATTTCAGGTCCTTCCCCATCAGGTGCCCTCACCCTGAGCCTCTGCACGATCTCCTTGACCTCCTCGGCCGCGCCGTCCCCCGGCCCTGCCCTGAGGCTGACGTGGTCGCCCCTGCCGTGGTAGATGCGCAGGGAGGCCCCGTCGGCGCTCCAGCCGATCACGTCGCCGGTGAAGCAGTTGAACACGACCTCCTTGGCGCTCAGGTCCAGCAGCACCACGAACTCGTTGGAGATGCCCAAGGCACAGGGCACCTCGGCCCCCCTGCCGAAGTCCTGGGCGGACACGCGCCAGGCGATGGCCCCGGCGCTCTCCTGCTCCGCCCCCGCCCGCGCCTTCGCCTTCTCCTTCTTCTTGGAGGCCAAGGAGATGAGGTTGAACTTGCCGGCGGAGTCCACAGGCGTGTTGGTGACGTAGTTCTCGGCCAGGTCCTTCAGGTACTCCTGGCGCGTGCGGGTGGCCATGGTGTGGAACTTGTCCGACTTGTGGGCGGCGTTCTCGGCGTTGATGGCCTTGGCCAGCAGGAAGTCGCGGAAAAGGTCGGACTTGCGGAAGGCGACGCCAGGTGGGATGGGGGGGCCGAAGGGGGGGACGTCCTTGGAGCGGGTGACGGCCACGCTGCAAAACCCCTCCGGGAACTGTGACCCCAACACAGGGAACGATCCCAAAATCCCACCTCAAACCCCCCAGAGCTGCAGGACTTGTTCTCCCGACCCTTCCCCGGCTCCTCCAGCCATGTTCCAGCACCTCGGTGGCTTTTGGGTGCCCCAAACCACCCGCAGTGGTCGGGGTTGATCCTTTCTCGAGCCCTGCATCCAACAGGCTCCGGAATTCCGGGGCCCCTCACCTGTAGGAGACGTTCTCGGTGCAGGGGTGGTGGGCCCTGACAATGATGAAGACGTGCTGGAAGTGGGAGCGGATGTTCTGGGGGGTGAAGGGCAGCGCTCCGGGCTCTTGGAAGATGATGGTGACGATGTCGTTGCCAATGTGTCTCTTCCGGAGCAGCTGGAAAGGGAAAAACCACCCGGAATGGAGAGGCTGGAGCATCCAGCCCTCAGGATCACCCGGTCTCTGGGATTCTCCAGCTACCTTTGGGAGCACCCAGCCCTTGGGTTTCCCCGATTTTGGGATCACCCGACCTCAGGGATCCTCCCCCACCCTGGGGAAGGGGGTGAAGGCGGTGGGACCCCCGGCCTGGGGGTGGTGGTACCTGCTGGCGGTTGTTGGGGGTATAGGGCAGCATGGTGGACACGTGGAACATGATCTCGTAGTCCTGGTACGTGGTGTAGAGCGAGTGGGTGCCCGTGGAATCAGCTATGGAGGGCGGGAAAGGCCGCTGAGGGGGATCCAGGGGCGCCCTGGGACCCTCCGAGCCCCGGCAAATCCCCCGGGATCCCGTCACTCACTCTTGGTGTCCAACTGCGCCGCGTACTTGCTGAAGGATTTGAGGGAAACCTTCTCCCCCAGGAGCGCCAGGAATTCCTCCAGGGCCGGCCCGGCATCCTCGTTGTTGTACATCTCCTCCTCCGAGCTCTGCCCGGCCTTGCAGTACAGAATTCCCACCTTGTGCCGCCGGCACAGCTGTGGGAAGAGCGGGAGTCAATCCCAGAGGAGCCCCCGGCCCCGTGTCCCCCCAGGAAAGCCTCACCCACCCCCTGCTCGTCCAGCTTGAGGAGCTGCTCCGTGACTTTGGGGGTGCTCAGGGCCAGGCGCAGGCAGTGGATGTTGAGCTCGGGAATGACGTATTCCAGGGTGTCCCGCAGCGGGAGACCCCTCACAGTGCCGGGTTTGCTGGTGGTGGGCGTGGCGTCCTCCAGGATGGACCCGCGGAGCGTGACGAGCTGGGAAGGGAACGAGGAAGGGAACGGGGAAGGGAACGTCAACACCCCCAGGGAGCTGCGGACGCCAAACAGGAGCAGGGATGGAACCACGGACGCCCATCCCGGCCCCGCTTCTGAGGGGTGTCCCGGTTTGGAGGGGAGGGAGGCGTTCCCAGACCTGGCTGGTGCGGAAGATGAGCCGGTGCTGGTACTGGGGGCCGTGCTCCTTGTGCTCCTCCAGCTTCTCCCGCCGGATGCTCACGGCCACCGGACCCAGCTTGTCGTCCACGCCAAAGTAGTTGGAATGTTCTGGGGAGGAGAAGCGGGATGAGGGAGGATACGGAGGGATTGGGGGGACACAGAGGGTCAGGGAGGACGTGGTGGGGACAGAGGAGGAGGGATGGGGGGAACACATGTGGAGGAGATGTGGAGGGACATGGAAGGGACATGGAGGAACAGGGAAGGGACATGGAAGGGACACGGAAGGGCCAAGGAAGGTGGACATGGAAGTGACACGGAAGGAGCTGCCACCTTGTCCCTCCCCCAGCCCAGCCCTACAACACGAGGATTCAGGGATTTGGGGATTAGGAGGAGCGACCCAGCCCCTCCCAGGCCCCCCAGGTCCCGCCGCATCCCGCACCTTTCCCGTGGAAGTGGTCCCGGTAGTAGCGCGCGCCCAGGTCCACGTGCTCCACGCTGTAGTGCTTGAGGCGCTCGGGGTTCCGCTGCAGCTCCTTGGGCACTTCCAGCACCGAGATGCCGGCGTTGGTGGGTCTCCCGGCATGGAAAGGCTCTGGGAACACCCCCTCGGCCCCCGGCACGGCCGGAGCGCCGGCGGAAGCCTTGGAGAAGCTGAGGTTGCGCTCGCCGGCACCGCCGATCTCGTTGCGGAAGTGGGGGCAGCTGAGGAGCAGCTCGTTGCTGGTGTTGTCGCCGACGTCGTGCTCCAGGTTCTCCTTGGAATTCAGGTCCTCGGTGCTGGAGAAGGCAGGGTCGGAGCCGGCGGAGGCGGCGGAGGCGCCGGTGGTGGTGTTGCGGCGCTGGGTGCCGGCGGCGCGGTGCAGGGCGGCGGCGTTGAGGTCGAACAGGATGCTCTGGGCGTCGTAGTGCGCGAAGCTCTTCCGGCACATCCAGCCCTTTCCCGGCTCCGGCGCCCGCGGCTCCTCCGGCTCCTTCCCGTCCCCGTCGTTCCGGGCGCTCCGGAGCTTCTTGAAGATGGATTCGCCGCCGGCGTCGCCCTTGGGGCAGCGTCGCCGCGCTTTGTCCTTGGGCTGCGCCGGCGGCTCCTCCCGCGGCCCGTTCCGACCGTCCGCCTTCATCCCGGGGAACGATCCCGGCGGGAACGCCCCATCGCCGAGGCGCTCCGGCGTCCCGGCGCGCCGCTCCGGCTTCTTGGTGCGGAACTCGTTGAGCATCTCAAAGAAGCTCTGCTCCGAGATGCCCTGCACGTCGATGGACGAGGTGCTCCCGTATTCCCGGAAAAGCCCGGAGGCGCCTCCCAGTTTGGCACCGCGCGGCTCCGCCGGCTCCTCGGGGTCGCACTCGCTCAGGGTCACCTCGCTGCTGCTCCGGTGCCGCAGCGGCGCCAGGCCCCGCGCCGGCGAGCGCGGCCACCCCTCCTGGAACTCCACGTCCTTGGAGCGCCGCCGCGCCAGGCGGTGCAGGGCTTTGAAGCCGGACACTCCGGCCGAGGGCTGCTGCCCGCCGGGAAAACCTCGGCCGTCCCGCTGTGCCGGCGCTTCCCGACCGGCGCCGGCACCGGAATCCTTGGCGGCGTCTCTCCGGGGGGGCCACTCGGCGACGCGGGCGCGGACCCCCATTTTGGGCACGGCCCCGCGCGGGGCGTCGCCCCCCGGCCCCGCCGCCACGGCCCCATTGGGCGCCCAGAAGGCCGCCGGGGACCCCTCGGCATCGGCGCCGTCGTGCCGGGCGGGGCGGTGGGAGCTCATGGTCCGGCGGAGGAGCGGAGCAGAGCCACGGGGACGGGGCCGCTCATAGCCGGGACGGGACGGGCGCGGACGCCGGGACGGGCGCCGGGACGGGCGCGGGCGTCGTCCGGGAGCCGCGGAGCCGAATCCCGCGCCGCCGGCGCATGGTGGGCAGCGGCGCCAGAGCTCACGCCGGGCTGGGCCGGGGGGACCAGGCCATCCTGCGGTGGTGGGAGAGAAGAGGATCAGTGATCTCCCCCCTTACCCGCAATCCCAAATCCACCCTTTTTTAGCCAAAAACAACAACGGAGGGATAATTCCATGAATTCCAAGATGACCTGAGGAACCTCAACAGGGATAATTCCACCCATTCCAAGTCCACCTGAGGAACCTCCGGGATCACCTGAGGAATCTTTGGGATCAGATGAGGAATCCCAACAGGGACAACCTCAGCTGATCCCGGAGGTTCCTCAGCTGGTCCCGGATGCTGCTCTGGTGCTCCTGGAATGTGCCCCTCTCCCCACGGAGCTTCCCCAGGTGGTCTCCACCCGGATCTTCTCCCAGAGCCGGACAGACGGACGGACGGGCGTTGATCCGTCTGGGATCGGCATTAAGCGATCCCGGTTAATCCCGGCGGGAGCCGCCGGCGGGGCGGGGCCGTTAAATCAATACCTGAGCCCTTAATTAAGCGCAGCCCTAACGAGGGGGCACCGACCAGGTGGGGGCGCCTTCCCGGAGCTAATTCCCTGCATCCCTCGGGAAGGAGCTCCTGGCATCGACTTCCCCTTCCCTGGCTCTTCCCGAGGGAAAGGCAATGCACACATTGGCCTCTTTTCCCAAAAAATCCGGTTTTCCAATGAAAACTCCTCTTTCCGTGGCCGCTCTGGTTATTGGGGAGCCCCAAAATCACAGGGGGGTTGATAAATCCCATTTCTTTGGCCCCAAAATTGGCACCTGATGCTCCTCCAGGCTGGGAATTCCCAGATTCCTTTGGGAATCTCTGGGTGATCAATGAAATCCAGCAGGAATATCGTCCAGGCAGGAGCAGCTTCCCTCTGGAAACCTCCAGATTATCCAAAACTTGGCTTCAAATCCAGCAGCAAAGCCAGAAATCACCAAATTTAGGGATTTTACACCAAAACAGAGCCTGATCCCTGGGATTCTGGGAGCATCCATGGCTCAATTCTCATCCCTTTGGGATCCCTGGATCCTTCCACAGGGATTCTCCTTCCAGGAGCTCCACAGACACAATCTGGGGTGAAAAATGAGGGAAAAGGTTTAAACACCCCCTGGGAGGGTCGATCCCGCTCCTTAAAAGACCCCAAAACCGGGGTTTTTAAGCCCAAATCCTTCGCTCCAGAGGCGAAAATCCATGGAAGCTCCACTGGGCCCTTCCCACTAACGAGGAGAGGGGGAGGGAAGGAGGTTTTTAATTATTAACCACCAGTTTTTGATAAATTCAGAGTTTTTAACTCTTTCCACGCCCTCAGGAGCCATGGGAGAAAGTCCGGCCACGCCCCTTTGTAATTAAAAATCGCGACTTAACGACCCTAAGTGAGATTAAATTGCCCCAAAAATCAGCGTTGGGGCTTTTTTTTTCTTCAGCAGAGGGGAAAAAACTCATCCCAGGACTTTGGGGTGAAACCCCCCAAAAAACGATCATTTTGCTGCAGGAAAGAGCAAAAAATGAACCCAAACGAGGAGAGAATTAGTGAGTTAATTAATTAATTAAGCAGTTGGTAACTTTGTGATTAATTAGGGGGTGCTTAAAGCCAAATAATCCCCCATTACCGGGCAATGGGAATGTCGTTAAAAGTGGGAAGAAAGCTGGGGAAAAGTGGGATAAAGGCAAGGCCGGGCCCGGCTCTGCGGCCCCGGCACGTTATCTGATGGCGACGGCTTAATTAGCGCTAATTAAACAAAGGGGTTTGTCAACACGGCCCCAAATCCACCCCATTCCCACTTGCCTGAGCTCTGGCGATGCCGAGGTAGGTGGGGGGACCCGGCTCCGGGCTGGAAAATGCCCCGAAATCCCAGGATAATTCCCAAGGGCGGAAGGAGGGAGCTCGTTAAGGAGGGAGCTCGTTAAGGAGGCTCCGCCCCCCCTTAATTTGGCCCCTCCGTCGGGTTCAATGGGGCTTTTTGGGGCTGTGGGAACACGTCGGATCCTGACCCGGATCCCCAAGGAATTCCCGAGGTGGGAAGAGGAGGAGCAGGAAGGGGGGAAGCTCCTTACCGGGAACACGGGGATCCCACAGAATTCCCGGCGCTGAATTTGAGGGGAAACCCTGGATTTCAAAGGGAAAAGAGGGAGAAATCAGTGTCTTAATTTCAACAGAATTAGGGATAATTGTTGGAGCATTCTCTGTTTTGGGGGGAATTCCCAAAGGCTGGAAAAGGGGGGGGTTGGATGAGCAAATTACTGGGATTTTTGGAGAGATTGGGGGGGAAAAGGGGGAAGGAAAAAGGGGCTGAGGGGCCTAAAAATGGGGAGAGGAGGGTTGGGAATAGGAATGGGGCTGCTGGGAAAGAGGTGGAGAGAGGAAAGGGCGGAAAAGTGGCAGAAAAGAAGGAATAAGTCATAAAAAACCAGGAAATAAGGCACGCAAAAGTAAGGAGAGGTTAGGAAAAAGCCCCCCAAAATAAGAAATAAACCCAAGAATAAGGAATGGCTCCCGAAAACAGGAAATAAACCCCATAAAAATAAGAAATAACCCCCAAAAATAAGAAATAAAGCCCATAAAAATAAGAGACTACCCCCCAAAAACAAGAAATAAGCCCCAAAAAATAAGAAACAACCACGAAAAAGAAGAAACAGTTCCCCACCCAAAAAAAACCCAAATCTCCCCTTTTCCCCCCCTACACCACTCTGGCCACGCCCCAAAATTGGGGGGTTTTGGGCCCCCTGGGAACCTTCCCCCCGTAATTAGGTCAGGCCGGGAGTTCGTTAACGAGGGACTAATTGAGTTATTTAAATAATTAATTCCAAGGGGAGGTTTTAGTCCCACCAGCTGCGGATTTTGGGTAGAGAAAGGGGAAAATGGGGGGAATTGGGGATCCAAGCCCCCCAAAATCACCTCAAAACCTCCCCAAAAGAACCAGACCCCCCCAAAAAAAAACCTTAAAAAAAAGCCCAGAAACCAAAAAAAAACCCAAACCAAATTTCCCCTAAAAAAGCACACACCCCAAAAAAACCCAAAAAGCCCCCCTGGAAACATCAACCCCTCCCCAAAACACCCCAAATACCCCCACAAAAGAATCAGACCCCCCTATACACTCTAGAATCACCTAAATATCCCCAAAACACCCCCAAAACAACCCTCCCCTCACAAAGAACCAGACCCACCCCGAGGAAACCCCAAAAATCACCCCCAGAAAACGCCAAACACCCCCAAAACCACCCCAAATATCCTCCCAAAAGAACCACCCGCCCCCAAACACCCCAGAACCCCCCAAAACAGCAACATCACCCAAAGAAAAATCACAGTCCCTCCAGAAGACCCCAAAATTCCCCCCCCCAAAAAACCCCAACCCCAAAAAGGGTGACAGGCCTGGAGAAGGATCCCAGAGAGATTGTGACCCCCTCCCTCAAAATACAACCCAACACCCCCCCCGAGTCACTGAGAGACCCCAAGGGACCCACCCCCCCAAAAACTCAAACACCCCCCTAAAACACAACCCCCCAATCCCTTCAGGGGCCTCAGAGACCCTTAAACACCC
>JAWWLV010000514.1:0-11055 GCA_035041135.1 Platyrinchus mystaceus | reverse complement strand
TGGGCTGGGGGACAAGGTGGGCATCGGGCACAGGGGGATCCATGGGCTGGGAGGGCTTTTCCAGCCTCAGGGATTCTATACCATGGTTCCATGATGAGCAAACATCTTGAAGGAACCCTCAGGTCAGAAATCCAGGGGATTTGGCTTCCTTGTCTAAGGAATCACAGCTTTAAATCAGCAAAGCACTCCAGCATTCCAGAGCAGGAATTCCATGTTTAAGTGCTGGTTCAGGGGCAAAGTTAATTTGTAATTATTTTATTAACAATGCCTAATTTCTGCACGAAGTTCTAAATGTTTTTAATGAATTCAAACCAATCCACTCTGAACCGACACCATTAATTAAAATAATTACCTGCTCACCTTTCATTAACGGTCCTTGTTCTGGTCCCTCTCCTGGACCACAAACAGGTAGTTTAGGTGGTGTAAATCCTACCAGGAGTGGCAGTAAATTAATTTAAACCCCGGAGAATCTGGCCCAGGGTGCTGAGACAAGTTTTTAGGAAGCTCTGG
Source organism: Platyrinchus mystaceus (assembly GCA_035041135.1). Taxonomy (NCBI): domain Eukaryota; kingdom Metazoa; phylum Chordata; class Aves; order Passeriformes; family Tyrannidae; genus Platyrinchus; species Platyrinchus mystaceus. The sequence continues at coordinate 10,545 of JAWWLV010000514.1, read as the reverse complement.
TGCAGGTGGGTCACAGCTGGGCTGGTTAAAGAGCAACCAAAGCTGGTTGGAGGAAATCCAGAATAAGCTGATTACCCTGGAGGGGCCTGAAAACACATAAATCATGTGTTCAAAGCATTGTGCTGTGGGTTTTAACAGCCTTATCTCCCAGCTCCAGCAAGTCAGGCCCTGGTGGGAAAACCCACTAAATAATTGTAAAATGAAATGGGAATCTCAGGAATTATTGCTGTTGTTTAGAATTTATTAAATGTGCCTCTCTGGCCTGGAGGAGAGAACTCAGGGCAAAGGGGGATCGAGCACTAAGTCACAAATCACACCCCAGGGATCCTCATGGAACACAGAGCTAAAGTGGTATAAAAACCAGGACCACCCCTCAAACCCCTCCCTTAATTCCCCTCAACCCCCTCCTTCAAATTGGGCATAAAAAGTGTTTTCTGATCTCACTCAGAAAACTTATCAAACTTCCCCCCCCACACACACACACTGATATTCCCTCAGGAACTCAGCTAAAGGATTTTCTAATTCCTAGCCCAGAACTTCTCCTGACCTGCTCAAACACCAATAGTTCTTGTCTCAGCATTTTTCTGTATGTTAAATAACTCCATTCCCTTCTGGGTTTTTGTTGTGCTTTGTTTTGTTTCGTTCCCCCCCCTCTGGATATATTTATTAATATTCATTTCCCTTTCACTCTGAGAAAGCCAATATCCAGAAGACCTGAGGAGAGATGGATTTTCTATGTGTGGTTTTGCTTCCAGGGGAGACTTCTAAGCATGCCCAGAGCCAGGAGCACTTGGTCTGACAACAGGAATGATTTCTGATCTATCTGGCTGTGAATTTGGCCTAATTAACAGAGTGAAAGTATCCTGGGAATCTACCACCCAACAGGCTTGGGTTGATCCAAGGCTGCCAGAGCTCCAGGAGTGTTTGGACAACTCTCTGAGGGACAGGGTGGGATTGTTGGGTGAGTCCTGGGCAGGGCCAGGGGTTGGATTGGATGATCCTCTGGAGTTCTTTCCAACTCAGGGGATTCTGGGATTTTCTCATCAAAAAAATGTGTCATTCCTGATGATGGATGACCAGGAATGTTGAGGGTTTCCCTTTCTCATCTCAGCAATGGACAGAGACCTCCTGCATCTCCTGGAGTTCCCTGAATGGCACATCAAGGAATGGAGGGACAGGACACAGGGAGTGGCTTCCCAGTGCCAGAGGGCAGGGAGAGATGGGATATTGGGAAGGAATTCCTCACTGGGAGGGTGGGGAGGCCCTGGCACAGGTTGCCCAGAGAGGCTGTGGCTGCCCCTGGATCCCTGGAAGTGTCCAAGGCCAGGTTGGAGCAACAAACCCAGAGCTGGTGGCTGGGCAAGATCATCCACTCCCCGAAACTGCCTGACCAGGAGGGAAATGATTAGAGGAGACCTTGACCAAAATGATCTTAATTTTTTCTTATTTTTTCCCCTTTTTTTCCCCATGCTTTCTTTGCCTCTATCGTGTTCTCCCTGCTCAGATTTTAATTCCTCTGTGGCCTGGGAGATCTTTGTTCTCTGCATGTCTTTGTAGTGCCTGGCACAAACAGTCCTGTGCTAATTTTTCCACTTCCCTGTGTGCTCCCATATTAAAGACTCCCATTCAAAGCCTTGATCCCAATAATGTCAGAGAGCAGAAAGTATCTCTTGAAAAGAAAAGAAAACCAAAACAATCACATTCCTCAGTAAGAACGAGGTGATCAGATCTCTGCAACCACCACTTGGACACGGTAAAACAAAGGCACTGTTGTTAGGGAAACCACTGTCTCCTTAGTGATTCAAATCACATCAGGAATCAAGGCTGCTTTGAATATTCCAGGTTTGGTTTTGGTTTTTTTTCCTCCCTTCACAACAACACCCAGCTGAGGACCTGGAGCAAAATTTTTCCCTTGGAAGGTTTGGGGCAAGATTTGACCTTTTCTTGTTTTGTGAAACGACTCGAGAAGGTGGGAAAGGTGGGAGGGCAGGAAGGGGAGGTGGGAGTTTCATCCTCGTGGGAGAGTTTGCAGAGTGTTTCTGCTCCCATTGGGATTTCCTGCTCCCTTTGGAATTGCACCAGGATTTAGTTTAAAACATGCATAAAGATGCCCCACAGATGCCCCATCCCTGGAAGTGTCCAAAACCAGTTTTGGATGAGCTTGGAGCAACCTGGGCTAGTGGAAGGTGTCCCTGCCCATGGCAGGGAATGGAATGGAATGATCTAGAAGGTTCTTTCCAAACCACAGCATTCCAGGACTCTATTCTGTCATCATATTCCTATTATGTGCTCATTTCTGGTGCTCACAGCTCTCCCATGGGATGTCCTCCCCAAAAATCCAAGTCCCAAGGCACCCAAACCTCCTGAGAGATTTATTCTCCTCCACAAGTACCTCACTCATGTTTCCAGTGGTGATGGTTTTTATGGAACCCCCCCAAAAAAAATTGAGGCTGGAAGGGATCTCTGGGGTTGCCCAGATTAGATCAGGGATTTGTGAAGTCAATTTTGAGTCTCTCCAAAATACTTCTCAGACTCTGCAGTTCTCTGCTCTAGTTCTTGACCACCTTCATGATGAAAAAGAAATAATATTTATCCCACTTATGGTGCAACATCCCATCTTCATGATGCCTCATCCCAGAGAAGCTGTGGCTGCCCCTGGATCCCTGGAAGTGTCCAAAGCTGGGTTGGAGCAACCTGGGCTAGTGGAAGGTGTCACTGCCCACGGCAGGGGGTGGAATGAGGAGATCCTTAAAGTCTCTTCCAACCCCAACCATTCCATATTCTGTATACAATGCATAAATTATCTATTTAAATTATTTACCTACATCTATTTAGAGCCAGGGGAGGTTTAGATTGGATATCAGGGACAATTTCTTCATGGAAAGGGTGGTCAGGCATTGGAAGGAGCTGCCCAGGGCAGGGCTGGAGTCCCCACCCCTGCAGGGATTTAAAAGCCACGTGGATGTGGCACTTGGGGACAGGGGTGGCCTTGGCAGTGCTGGGGGAACAGCTGGATGATCTTAGAGGGGTTTTCCGAGTAAAATGACCCTCTGTTGGTTCTTGTCTCCCTGAAACGTTTTGTGGAAGGCACAAAAGGCAAAACTAAACCTCCCCAGCAGCCGATCTGCCCACCCTGCTCAGCCTGCGCTGCTCGACCCTCTCCAAGAGGATCTCCCTACAAATCCCTCCTTTCCAAGCACTTGGCTTTGCAAACTCTCCAGCAGGTCAAGCACTCAGCTCACAGAATCCCTTATCCAGGCCATTCCCTGGAGCTCGGGATGGAGTGACTAAGCCTCCAAAGCTGCCTAATAAAGAGGCCCAGGAATTCCGAGCAGCGTCTCGGGCGGGCCCAGCGTGGCCACGGCACTGATTGCAGCGCTCGCTGCAGCTCCCTTCACTCCCTGACAGAAAGCCAATTCCAGGCAAGGGCTCATCCATCAATGGCTGGAATGGCTAAAGAGAATCTATCTGCTGTCATGTCCCAGTGGTTGCAGCAGGAGCTGTGGCTGCTCTCCCGAATGATCCGTGTTAGCAGGGTGTTCCCGCAGCCAGCGCCGACGTCCTTCAGGCTCCCAGGCTTGTTAGATAACGGTTGTTCTACATTAATCTGCCTTAATGAAGTTCCTGACCTTCTTCATTGGGAGAGGGATGAGTAATTTCCCAAATCCTATTTCCCAAATAATCCCAATAACTCATGGAGGAACACTTACGTTCACGTGGGGAGAAAATATGGAGTGATATCCACACGAACTAATACTCTGAGTAATTACGCTCTGGTTCTTAGGGCAGTGATTGCCAGCTCTGATTCATGGGCAAAACACAAGAAGTGGACTATTAAATCCCATAAAAATTTATGCAGATGCCTCCAACAAATCTGTGCAATCATAAAACAACCAGGCAACGTGGAGGAAAGGGCTTATTTACGGTGCATTAAATAAATCAGGAGATTTAGGGGGATCTTAGAACAAAGTGAGAGCAATTAAATGCCTCAGAATCAGGGATTGGACACTGGAAGTGAAAAATGTCTGAAGAGGAACAGTTAATAGAGGATGTCATTGTGTGTTTCTGGGGGAGTTAATGGACATGATTAAATCTATTTTTTATGTCTGCCCATAAATCATATCAATCCTCAGGTACTGAGCTCCAGAGCTGTGGGAAAGGAGGGAACAGGCAAGTCTGGAAAGGTTGTAGGGAGAGGGAAAAAAGAGTGGAACAAGGACAGAGGAGCTGCTTTTAAGTTTATATCTTAAATTAGAGGTGGGGGGGAAAGGAGATGGGAAGTAAAGATTGAATCAGAGAATGACAGAATGGTTTGGGTCAGAAGGGACCTTGAAAATGATTGAATATAATAAAATATTTCTGTGGTTTAAGGTCTTTTCCAATCCCAAAATTCCATGGTTTGATGGTGAGGGGGGCTGAGCTCGTGCTTTGTGCTTTGTGGATATTTTTCCATGCTGTGCCATCAAGTGGAACTGCCCCATCCTGCCATTCCTGGACTAAATTCCTCTCGTTGGCCACCAAGTTACATCAGCATCTTAATTCCATTTTCCTCCAGGAAACATCTCGATTCCATTTTCCTCCTGGAAATGGGAGCTGCCAAGTGAAATGGCTGTGAAAAAAAACCTTCCTGATAAAAAAGAATTAAAGATGTTGAGACAGAAGAACTTGAATTTAGGAATTATTCTGGGCATGTTGTTCCAGGTTTTCCTCAGCTTGGGGTCTCCATTTTTGGTTGGGGAAGAGAACCAGAGGACCTCAGTTTCCTCCTTGGATGTCTTTGTCCAACAAATGCTGCTTCCATGGAATTCCAGAATGGTTTGGGTCGGAAGGACCTTAGAAATCATTGAACATAATAAAGCTTTCTGTGGTTTAAGACCTTTTCCAGCCCCAAAATTCCATGGTTTGATGGTGAGAGGGGCTGAGCTCATGCTTTGTGCTTTGTGGATATTTTCCCCTCCTATTCTTTCAGGTGGAACTGCCCCATCCTGCCATTCCCAGACTAAATTCCAAACACTCTCATTGGCCACTGTTAATATAAGCATTTTAATTCCATTTTCCTCCAGGAAATGGGAGCTGCCAAGGGAAATGGCTGTAAAAAAAACCTTCCTTCATTGAGATTTTAGAGGTTTTTTCCAACCTAAACCATTCCATGATGATAATCTCTGGAATCTTAAACATCTACTCCTTCCCTAAAAGCACAAATGTCCTACCAGGAGGTCCCACCATTTGGAACATGACAGGTGCTTAATAAATGGGACACAAACACTGGTTTTAATCAACTCTATGTGAGCCCCACGGAAATGCTCCTTATATTGCAGTGTTTTCCAAAATAATGATTAGAAGGTCCATAATTTTACCATGAAACACATACTTTTTTTCCTTGGGGATTCCTGTTGGGATGTGAAGGTTTTTGTGCCATTTAAAGAAGATATAACTGTTAAAATCCCAGAACCTGAGGAGTTTGGGATGAAATCCACTTCACACTTGCTGGGATAACACCTGCAAACCAGTTTCTTTGAAAGAAAACTTAGGAAATCACGATAAACAAGGGTTATAAAGACAGTTTCTCGTGTCACCTTTCCCTCATTGGGGAGTTTTAATCAACCTGCTGATATTTTCCAGCCTGAACCACCAGGAAAATCCAGTTCCTGCTTGGTTTGAAGCATCACTGCAGAGACAATGGACGCTGGTGAGAAGATTCCCACCTTTTATTTTTAAGAGGTGTAAATTTGGAACAAAACCTTGTAAAAAACCATAAAAATGGGGTTTTCATTCTTCATATATTTCAGAGCAGTGATTAATGATGCACAGGAAAAATACAATGGAATATCTGGATGTTCTCCTTTGTTTTGAGATCCTTGTTCAAACCCTGACAGCTCAAAGCACTCCATGGAAATGAACCATCGAGGGAATGCTGGGAGGGGGATTGGTGGCACATTCCAGAGCTGGAAAGTGCAGGAACACATGGAAAGTATGGCCAGGAGAGAGAGAGCAAAAACAGGGATGAACAAATGAGTTCAAACCCCTCTGTTCCTGCAGCTGAACAAGGGATGGAGCCCTGGAATCCTCACAAAAGACACACCAACAACTTCTCCTCTAACACCAAATGGAAGAACATTCTTTGCTCTCTCCACCTCTGCTCCCCTCTCCAAGTGGGAGGGATCACCTGATTGAATCTTGGCACATTTGCTCCCTCAGGTTGTTTAATTAACATCTGGATCTCTTAATCAACATCTGTGTCTCTCACTTTGCGTCTTGGCCTTACTGGATCCATAACCCTCCTCCAGCCACGGACACTGGAGATTTAGGACCATTATTCTCCTTGGAGTTGTTTGCTCAGCAACCAGTGTCCAAAAGCTTTAAAAGCACTTAGCAAAATAAATTAAAAAAGATGATTGGGGGGAAGGCTGATCCTTCCATTCCATTTGGGTGGGAGGAGCAGCAGAAGAGCCCACGGTGTGCGATTCCCTCGGCCCGGCCGCCACTGAGACATTTATTAAGCTGTGATAAGTCATTGCTTTCACTTGTCTGTCCAAGCCCAAAGTGTTTCTGCAGAGATAAAGTCCAAAAAAAAAAAAAAAAAAAGAGATTGAAGAGATTTCTGCTGCAGCAGCAAATTAAATTCCTGCCCCTGTGTCACCAACACTTGGAGAAGGACACAAAAATAATGTCCAGAAGGGGAGCGGCCTCTTGGCACAGGTGGGAAGTGGAGGACACACTTTTCCTGAATCCAGGGAAAAAAATCAGGGAGGCAGAAGTTTGATCCCTCTCTAGAAGAGGGTTTAGGTGGAGACTCCGAGGCTGAAGCAATGGATTCTCATGGAGGAACCCTGCAAACCCTTTCCCAGCAGGAAAAGGAGGAGCAGGTTGGCAGCCACAGCAGTGCCTTTGAAAATTCAGGATTCTGCCCAGCAAAGTGCTTTCCTGGTACAATTTTAGGTTTCCTGTGCCAAGCCTGGTATTTTTATTTATTTATTTATTTTTTTCAAATCAATTTTTATTCTCAGCACTGAGTTATTATTTCCATTTTGCTTTGCACTAAGGAGCACATTCGAAGCACAAAGTCATGTAAATACACAAACCAGCCCTGATCACAAAAGCAGCTTCTCCAGGCTCGTTTGCTCTCAGTAATTTTGCAGAAACAGTCTATTAATGCCTGGATTTTGCCAGTTCACAAACTACAGTAAATGAATGGCTCATTAGAAAAGAACATACACAGAGATTTATTCTCTTCTCCTGGAGCTCATCATTAAAAACTAAATCCATTTATGGAGCTCATTGAGACTGGTGGGAAACAAAACAATGTGATTTAGAGGGATCCAAGGAAAATTGGCTTAGTTTTAGGCTTTCTAGTCCAGCTGGGACTCCCAGACCAGGGTGGTCATTGGAAGAAAACATGGAAAACTGAGCAAGTGCACACAAACATAAAGGACAAAATAAAGAGGAAAATCCACTAATAAAGGCCGGTTTATATCAGAATTAAAGAAGCAGCAGAATGTGCTCTTTGTAAGGACCAAGACTGAGAAAAAGGATCCTTGGAAAACTTTGCTGCAGGAAACAGGGACTTGAAAAGTAAAGTGATGGAAAATCAGATGGATAAGACCAAATGGATGATGAAATATTTGAATAAAAACAGAGGGAATGTTGAGGAGGAGCAAAGGGATTCTGTTAATTTTTACTTGGTGCTGATGGAGGTGTAAATTTGTCCACAGCTCCAGGAGAAGGTCAGTCAGTTAAAAAAAGACTCCTGTTGGAACGAAAGAATTGTTGGAAAAGTGGGAAAATAGGTCCTGGAAGCAACAGACAGCAGGAGAACAATGTGGGTGATTAGAAAGAGATTAAAAGATGACTTGAACATAACGAGTCAGTAATGACAAAGGGAATAGAAATTAAGATAATGAGTTCTCGAGACTTCCCAGCCCCACTGTGTGACAAGATCCAGTGGCTGGAAGCAGAAATTAGGTAAATTAAGAGTAGAAATAAAATACAGGGCTGCTGCTGAGAGTAAATTAAGCAATGGGACCACTGGCTGGGTGCTGACAAACCTATAAATGTGAGGGGAAATGTGGAAATCGGGGAGGTTTTTGGGAATGGCTTCAGACTGTATTAGATGGGATATTGGGAAGGAATTCCTGGATGGGAAGGTGGGGAGGGGTTGGGATGGAATTTCTAGAGAAGCTGTGGCTGCCCCTGGATCCCGGGGAGTGTCCAAGGCCAGGTTGGAGCAACCTGGGCTAGTGGAAGGTGTCCCTGCCTGTGGAAGAGGGTGGATCAGGATCATCTCTAAGGTCCTTTCCCACTCAAACCATTCCATGATCCTGTGATTCCATCCCACCAACCATCTGTGCTCTGCCCTTGGAGCATCTTCCTGGATGATAAGGATAAACTCAGTTTAAATAATCTGTGCCTTCCAGACTATCTCTGATCAGAATAAAGACACAAGATCAGTTCTAATTCCCTCTCTCCCAACTGATCGGATCCCATCTCGCTCCTAAACCGCACAAAAGCCTCAGAGTTTTTCCCAGGTGTTTTTCCCAAGTCCTTTCATTCCTTGCAGTTCCCCCTCTCAGGCAGGAGGAGGCTGGAGTGTTTCACACCGACTCCTGGCCCCATCCACCCTCGGCGTGTGGAGAAAGAGGGAGCCAGAGGAGCGAGATAAGAGAGGAATTGTTCATCCCTCCCCACCCGCCTCGTCCCGGAGATTGGCAGAGGTTAATTAAAAGTGTGAATTTCAAATGGTTCCATTAAACTGCTACAAATCCCATTCTCAACAGCCATTTTTCATTCAGAAACCCACGAGCTCTAATTTAGTTTGAGGAAAGGTGTTCGAGCAGCCTGAGATGGGAAGTGCTCAGGCTCGGAATTCAGGGTACAACGGGGCATCACTCGGGTGGTTTGAGCAGCGTCTCAAATCTCACAGTCTTGTGCAATTCGTTTTTTAGCCTAATTAATCAATTTTCCCCCTCCCCCTGTGTCTGTCTCTCCCACACAAATTACCTGCACTTCAAGCTTGTGGCCATGCCAGAAGATTTCCCTGTTTCCCCTGAGTGAAGGGATAGTTCTTTCTGTCCTTCAGGTCATTGGAGAACGATCCAAATAAAAGTATTTTTTGACAAATGTCATGATATCGACATCACCTTTAATTGCACCGCAGTGTAAACATTGCCCAAGAAATTATTCAAGTTATTTTGACTTATTTCAAGTCATTTCAAGTTATTTTGAGTCCTGACACTCTGAAGCTTCAGACTCACTTAAGTTTCTGTGGTTGAAGAGACTCGGAAGAGGCCTCAAAAATCTTGACAAAAGCTCAAAAATGGGAACCCTTTCTGAGGAAGGAAAATCCTTGGCTTTCCATGGACTTGCATGTTTAACACTCAGCTGAAGACTGGGCTGTTAAATGGGATTTCTTTGTCTTTGCTTACTCACAATTTACTCGCTCAGTGGCTGCCCTGCAATAATTTATTGATTTATTGCCCTGCAATAATTATTTCTGGAGGCAATTTGGAGCTTTTTGTGTGGGACAAAGGAATCAAAACACCCAGTTTCTTTTATTTTGGGGAGAAAAAAAAAATAAAGCCTGGCTTGAAGGGCTTTCTGCTGAGTCAAATTTCCACTCTTGTTCTTGTTGCTCCAACAACGTGTTTCAAGGGTCATTTTCAGTAGAGCTGAAGTGGCTTTTTAGGTGCAATCCAGGCTTAAAATGTCTTGGCTGAAATTGTTTCTAATTCTTTGGCTGCTTCATTTAAAGGGAATATTTGATGGGGGTGTGAGTACAACACAAATGGTCTGTTAAATCCCCTTCCTTTTCCAACCTGGCTTCAGGAACGGGGCCAAAAAGGCACATTGTGGCAGCTCTTCTGGCTCATTAAAGGCCACCTTTTATTCAGAAGGAAGAGCTGAGAGATTCCTCTGTACTTGGAGATGCAAAAATGCAGTTTATCACTGGCATTACAATGGGGAAAACCTGTTTCATCTCACCGGGGAGAGATTGCCAAGGGTGATTTTCATTTCACCACACAGCACCCACATCTGTGCCAGTCACCCAGGGCTGGGTGGCACTTTTGGTTCGTGGTTTAGGAAGTGAGTTGTGATTTGTTCTGGAAGTTACCTCAGGAATGCTGCTTGGAAAGGAGCCTCAGGGAAGTTGGAGCCTGCCTGGAGCATCAGAGCTGTGGGGAATATTCGGAGAAGTCAAATTTCCCGCGTGAGGAACGGGGTCAAAATTGTTGAACCCAACAAATAAAATGGGATAAAACTGGGGTTGATGGTTTTAATCCAAAGGAGGGGTTGATTTTGATTAGAGATAAAGCAGAAATTCTCTCTCAGCTTTCAATTCCTAGAGGGCACCTTGAAATAAATACTTGGGTTTATCTTCTGTTGGATCTGTGAATTTTTGATGCCTGATTTTGAGATTGATTTTATTTTAAGAAGAATTTTTTTTTCATTGGATTATTTTAGGAAGGAATTTCTGGCTGGGAGGGTGGGGAGGCCCTGGCACAGGTTGCCCAGAGAAGCTGTGGCTGCCCCTGGATCCCTGGAAGTGTC
>JAWWLV010000512.1:0-11201 GCA_035041135.1 Platyrinchus mystaceus | reverse complement strand
TTGCATTGGAGCAGACTGGGCATCCTGGGCTTGCAGGGCCGCCGGAAAGAGGAGGAGGCAGTGGGTGAGGATCACGACCCCCAGTGCTCGCAACATGCTGCTGCTGCTGCCACTGCTGCTGCCTCAGAGGTGCCGAGAGCTGGCACTGAACAGCAGATCAAAGTGGGGCTCTGTGACCTCACATCAAATGGGGCTCTCTGTTCTCACATCCCCACTGGCTCCTGCCTGTGGAAGTTTGGGACCAGGCGAAGGAGAAGGAGAAGTCTGAATGCTGGAGAAAGAAACTACAAGAGAATTTAGATGAAAGCAGGATGGAACAAAGCTTTGTCTGATGTGGATTCATTGGACTCTTACCATTACCTCATAATTTTTAATGTTTTAATGATAATATATGCTCCCTATGTTGTTCCCCTATATTTGTAGTTATTTTACCTCATGATTCCCCTCATGTTTTATTCCCTATTTCTGACTGGTCAGTTACTGTCACAGTGCATAGTTACCTTATTTGTTTGTGTTCCACCCCTCTTTACCTTCTATAATATTCTATAATCCCTCCTATACTTTTCCTAATATAGATTGTCCCCTCCTTTACTCTCCTTTAGTGGAATGTTAACACCCCTTGTTCTGGTAAATTCTATCCTCCCCATATATAAGGGGAGCCATGTTAAATAAAATCAGACCTAATTCCACCAAGAGTCTGGAGTAGTTTTCACTGTTCCTTATGGGCTGTGGCACCTGCCCCCTGACAGGGCTCCCCAAAAAACTCCCTTTGCCCATGAATTTCTTAAATTGTCCACTGTTGAATTGTCGGAGGGCGGTGTGCCCTCCTTCGCGAGACTCCGAGAAAAATGGACCACTATAAAGAAACACTCCATCAGGTGGGTGTCCACAAAATGGCCATTTATTGAGAGGGAGCACCGGCTTTTATAGGGTTCTAGGCTGTAGGTACCAGAACTTGGGAGGAGATTGCGAGGAGCAAGCAGGGAGACGGTCAATGAACAGTTCAGGGGTGAAGTAATTACTTAAGGGACAAATGGGAATAAGGTAGTAACAGGGAAAGACCAATGAGGGGGTCTGTCGCACTGCAGCAGACCTGAACCAATAGAGAAAGGCTTGGCGGGAACTAGCAGGGACATGCCTGGGCATGTGGGGTTACATAGGGAATAATGGGACAACAAAAGTGCATATGAACGTAGGGGTATATGGAGAACAGCAAAAATGAATGAGGTACAACCAATATCACAACATGCATTAACAATAACATTAAAAACATTTCCCAATGGCAATAGTAGATCACTTCTTTAGTTCCATCTCAATGTAGATGCTCTCTTCTTCTGTTTCTTTCTCCCTGAGGCTTCTTTGGTGTTCCTCTTTCCACCACCTATAGGACTCCAAGGCCTCACTCTCCACACTGAATTTCCTTATTCTGCATTGGTGTGGAAGGAGCAGAAGTGAGGAAGGGTGGATCTGTTTTGGGAGGCAGCACTGTGCATGGGAGCGCAGAGGCACTTGCATCTTGCTTCCCAGAAATCCCTATGAAAAGCCCGGTAAAAAGAATCCATAAAAGAGCCAAGTGCAAGTGCCTTTTCTTGGTACTCTTTCTGTCTGCCAGCATTCTGGTGAAAAAACCTGCTTTCCCCGCTAGTTTGCTCCAGGTTCATGATGTTTGAAGACAGCGCTACTTCCCTCTGCTACCCTCCTCTTAACATTGGCGAGTTGCCCCCACGTTTATCCTCAGTGAGTGTGGCTTACTCCCTTCCCCCTTCCAATGTCATTTAAAGCTCTGTCAGTGAGCCCTGCCAACTCCTGAGCAGAGATCCTTTTCCCCTTTGAGATGTGTACACCATCTGCTGCCAGAAACAGACAGGAAATGGTAAATGGACCCATGGTCAAAACCCACCCATTTCTGCCAGTAACATCCGGCTGAGAGCCAGGTTTTCACCTGTAGCATTTCCCTGTGTCTGCCCCCATAGTTTCCTGCAACTGCCAGAAGAAAACACTACACGTGCCCCAGATCCCTCAACAAGTCATCCAGAGGCCCTAAGGTCTCTCTTGCATGTCCTCAGACATCATGAGGTACTGACAAAGGGCACATACAAAGGTGTAGGAGAAGTCACTTCACATTCAGAGAAAGGAGAAAACTAGAGGAAAAACTGATTGTCCATGCTTCCATGGATAACAGGCTGTGAAAGGCCGCACCAGCACCAACCGTCCATGTTTCTCTGGGCCAGGGACCAGCAGTTCATCCAAGGGGAGCAGGGCTGCAGGGCTAAAGCTGAATCTCTTGTTTTTCTGAATGGGTGTCTCCTAAGCTTGCCCCTCTGGATGTCCCTGTGCCAGAGTGACTCCAGTGCTGAGTTTCTAGCCCTGCAGTGCCACTCCTCACCCCCCTGATCATTAGACCCTCACTCTAATAAAAATACAATCCCTGTTTTTCCTTCAGTGAAAGTTTCGAGCGATGAAACCTACTTGCTCTCTGCCACATCCAAAGCAACAGAAAAAGGGCTTGTTATACTTCCAGAAGTAATTAAAAACATCAGTCCTAATGACATTAATATTACTTTTTATGTCTCTTTTTCACCACTTGAAATCTTCAACTATGTTCCAGTGGCACGACTACTTTCGTTAAACCAACTTGCCAATTTACCACAACAACGCAAGGTAGCAGTAAACTGGGCACAGCCCATTAGCACTCAGAGACCTTTTATTACATGTACTGTTTTCTCCTCAGCAACCAATGAGACAGCACAAATTACCGGACTCTTGGACTCCATAGCCGATGTAACGATTATTGCGATGCAAGATTGGCCTAGTCACTGGGCATCTGAAACAGCCAGAATGAATGTTAACGGGGTAGGGGGCTCATGGACCCCATTTAGAAATAAACACCTCATTTCTATTACAGATCCTGATGGGAGAATTGCCACATGCAGTCCTCTTATTTTAGTTTTGCCAATGACCTTATGGGGACGAGATGTGCTGGCACAGTGGGGAACCAAATTAAATTCAAATTTTTAGGCCTGGCCACTGGTGAGCAGTCTCTACCTGCACTCAGATGGACCACAGGTAATCCCATATGAGTAGACCAGTGGCCAATGCCAAAAGAAAAGCTGCTCATTTTAAACCAATTGGTAGAGGAACAGCTGCAATCTGACCATACAGCCCCCACTGTCAGCCCATGGAACTCCCCTGTCGGGGGTGGAAAGAAACTGATGGAAGACTTTGAGATGTGGAAAAAGAGAATACTACCCCAAGAACAACTGAAGCAGAAGAAATACAGCAAAATCCAATCCAGAGACTTTCATGTGTTCTACATAAATATTTTATTATAAAGTTATTAGTTACAAAATCCAATTACATGGTGGTTTTCCCCTCAGAATATTATAAGCTTTATTCCGATTTTTTGATTGGCTGCTGTTTGCTGCATTGCAGAGGTTTCCTTATATGTAAATGTTCCACCCCATTTTACCTTATATGGCCTTATACCCCCCTCCTTATGCCCAAGTTTGTGAAATGCCCTCCTACCTTTTTCCTTATATGCTAAACTCCTCCCCTTTTTCCTGAATGTTCTCCCTCCAAAAAAGACTCACTTGCTTCACGCTTATCTTGTGTGCGGACCCTCCCTGTAAGTCGGGTTTTATCGCGATGCGCGATACTCCCCAGTCTTTATTATACAAAAACCATCTGGAGACTTCTGCGAGATCTACAAAAAATTAATGAAGTTATCGAACCCATGGGACCACTTCAGCCAGGCATGCCATTACTTACGATGCTGCCCAAGAAGTGGCCTATGGTTGTAATTGATATTAAAGACTTTTTTTCAAATTTTGTTACATCCCCAGGATTCTTACAGGTTTGCTTTTACTGTTCCCTCTCCAAATGCCAGTGGAACAAACAGAAGGTATGAGTGGAAGGTGCTACCTCAGGGAATGAAAAATTCTCCAACACTTTGTCAACTTTATGTATTGCATATTTTATCATCCAGTCGTGAAAACCATCAAGATGTCATTTTATATCACTATATGAATGATATTCTGATTTGTGCCAAATCCCACTCTGTTGTCCAAAAAGTATTACATGTGGTTTTAACCTCTTTAAAATATTTTAATTTACAGATTTCACCTGAAAATATCCAGTGGCATTCCCCCAGGCAGTACCTCGGCTGGAAAATTGCGGAATCTACCTGCGGAGGACAAGTCCCATGAAGAAGAGATGTACAGGAGATGGAAAGAACAACTCATGGATTGTGAAGGAAACACTAAACCAGAGTAATGTGGAAAAGCACATATGGGGACATTTGTATAAAGAAGAAACTACGGCTTCTGGAACTTCTGGAACTTTCTGGACTTTCTGGAACTGTTGGTTAAATGGTTTTAAGACGTTTTACTGTTGACGTATGTTATGATCTTTATGTACCCTATTCATTCCTATTGAAGCCCACATGTTCAGGCATGTTTTACCTCACAGTTTCACCCTGATCCCTGATTGGACAGAGGTTGCCACAGTGCAGCAAACTCTGTCATTGGTCCTGGTTAATGTATTCCTCCCACCTTGTTATTCCCCATTTGCCTGTAGCCCTATTAATCTTATACTCCTCCCAGTTTTCTAGATCCTTCCCCAAAAAACCCTATATAAACCAGAGTTCACCCTCAATAAATTGCAATAGCTGCTTGACCTTCTACCCTGTCTGCGAACCCTTCAGTTATTGCGTCCCACAACAGATTGTGGCATCTACCATCACTCCTCAGCGCGTTTCCATTCATCATTCCATTAAGACCTTAAATGATCTCCAGAAACTACTTGGTAATATCGACTGGGTTCGTCCTCTACTTGGCATTTCTACAGATGACGAACATCCTTTATTTTCACTCCTTAAAGACGATTCTTCCCTTACCTCCATAAGAACACTTACCCCTGAAGCGCCATCTGTGCTACAACTGCAAAATTGAGCAAAAAATTAATTCGTTACAAGGACACCGTAAGTTGGAGGACATTCAACCTGTCTTGGTCGTATTGTAGGGCCATTACAACCATTTGGGATTTTGGGACAATTACACTCCAATTATATTCAATTGTGTCTCCGGGAGTGGCTCTTCTTACCGCATCAGTTTTCCAAGACTCTCGTCACTCTTCCTGAAATGAGTAGTAAAATTTGTTTTAAAAGCAGAACAAGATGCTGGGAAATGTCAGGAGAGGAACGTGCTGTCATATATCTTCCGCTGACTTCCGAGCACCTAGAACAGATGCTGACAGTGTGTACCGATTTCCAAATTGCAATATCTAATTATCCTGGCCAAATTAAATTTCATCTCCCAAACTGTAAAATTTTACAAAGAATCAAATATATTCCTCTGACACCAAAGGTTGTCCAATCACCTGTCCCTATACTGAAGACAACAACGTTATTCACTGATAGATCAGGCAGAACTGGTAATGCAGTCGTTATTTGGAAGGAAAACAGCTGCTGGAAACAAGATATACATAAAGTGGAGGGTTCTCCACAAATCGTTGAACTGTCAGCAGCTGTGCATGCCTTCTTTTTATTTCTATCCGAAAGCAGTAACATAATTTCTGATTCCTTATATGTTGTAGGCATCATTAAGAGAGCAGAAAATTCCTACCTAAAAGACATTAATTGTTGGGAATAGGCAGGAGCCTGGGATGGAGTTTGGTCAGTGGAAGTATGTTTCCCTGGATTACGAGGACATGGCATCAGCCGAGGCTGAGGACAAGATGGCGGCCGAAGATGAGGCTGAGGACACTGTGTTGTAATCGGACTTATGGTTCTTTGTGGACTCTTTAACTCCTAACAACAACTTTGTCCACCATGTCGAGCCACTCATAAATGTATCCATTCCTGAGATGCAAAACTCACAAAGGACAGTAACAGCATGCTGATTGGGCAGACTGTCACCCCAGCACCTACCCTCAGCCAATGGTTTTATTCTCAGTTATGTCATGTTTTTATCCCTCCTCTCTCCTGTCCATCCCTGTGAGCTGCCCAATCCTATGCCCAAGTTTTGCATACCACTCCCATGCTCTGCCCCTGTTCTAGCCCCTTCCATCCAAACCTTATATAAACCCTTACCCCAGTTGAATAAATTGAGTTTGCCTTCCTTCACCATCCCTGCTGTTGCTCATCTTTCTTCTGCGCCTCAGTACCTGCAACATTGCTTTTAGCTCACAGCTTGAGGCGACGCCTCGCTGTTCTTACACCTGTCAGCAGGCAGACTACAGCTCAGCACAAGAACCCCGCGGACTCAGTTTCCACTCCTGTCCCAAAGCGGGTCAATTAATAATCAAAATCTATTTAACATATTTAAACTATTATTATATCTCATCCAGATTTGGCAACATCCATTTTTTATCGTCCACACCTGGTCTCACACTACGCTACCTGGACCCATGGCTGAGGGAAACCGAAAAGCAGATCTATTGGCAGGTATGACAGTTGTCTCACAAAAACTAGAACAAGCAAAACTTTCCCATGACTTTTTTCACCAGAGTGCCAAAGCACTACAAAAACAATTTGACCTAACTCAAAGCCAAGGAAAAGCAATCTTACACAGCTGCCCAGATTGTCAGAAGGTTACTCCAGTACCATCAAGGGGCGTTAACCCCAAAGGCTTAGAGCCTCTTAAAATCTGGCAGACTGATGTAACTCATGTAGCTCAATTAGGAAAACTTAAATTCGTTCATGTATCCATTGACACTTTTTCAGGATACATGGCAGCCACTGCGCACTCTGGAGAAAAAAGTCAGGATGTCAGAAAACATTTAATTGCAGGAATTGCACATATAGGGGGTGCCTCACCAAATTAAAACTGATAATGGCCCCTCATATGTTTCAAAAGAAACCCAACATTTTTTCCAAATGTGGGGCATAAAACATGTGACTGGAATACCTTATATCAAGGTATTGTAGAAAGAGCACACAGGTCATTAAAAAACATGTTAAGCAAACAAAGAAGGGGGAGTACAGGTCCAGCCCTACAGGAACAGTTATATAAGGCAACATATGTTTTAAACTTTTTAAACAGAGAAGAGAATGAGTCCACTCCCGTTCAAAAGCACTTTAAACCTAAAGACAATTCACAATTATCTAAAGCAGGAGTAATTTTTAAAGACTTATTAATGGACCAGTGGAGAGGCCCTTTTCCTCTCATAATGTAGGGAAAGGGACATGCTTGTATCTCCACAGATCAAGGACCACAACGGATACTGGCGAAAAGAATAAAAGTCTACCAGGAATCTCCTACCTTACCTTCTTCTACATCATCTCCGTCACCACCTCCGCAATGATGCCTTTCACAGAAGTACCACCATGGGCATACCAGAACAACGAGAATGTATGGGTAAAGTTAGCCAACAGCATCGGCACAGATTCAATTGGTCCATCAACCACTAACATAAACAATCCCTTTAAGACATGTTTAATTGGTCTCCCTTCTAAAATCAATACAGAATTCCTTGAAATCAATTCCTTTATGGATACCAAACCCCCTGAACTAGATCTCCTGGGTTCCACAACATCTGATTCCTGTGTTATTTTTCAGCAAAAAACAACCAGTCCAATTAAAAGACTTAAGGTGACTTCTCGAAAATCAATTTACATAAACATTACATTATGGTGCAGAAGAACTCCACTGACTGTAATTACTACTGAAAAAATTGGCAAACCTATGGCACTGCCACTTGGGGAATTTTTACTCTGAGGAGAAAGAGATTGGCCTACAGTGCCCTTCTACCCACTAGGAGGACCATGCTCCATTGGAAAACTTACATTATTCAATCCAGCCAAAATGCTTCTACCAGGCCAAATCTCCTCCGTAGTTGTCAAAAACCCAATCCTTGAAAACAATCATAGAATAAAAAGAGGATGGTCCCTAAATATGATATGTGGGCTCGCCACAAGCAACATCCTAAATTAACAGCACCAAAAACACCTATGCTCAAAATAACTACAACTGTCTCCACCAAAACTTTTAATACAAAAAACTATCCCCTCACAGTCTCTCCTGATTGTGATCATAATGTTTTTCTTTGGTCCCAAAACAAGGATTTTGGGGTTTCCTTCCTTGCAGCAGGGATTGCGACAGACCACGCTCTTGGTGAGTTGAGTCAATGGCCTGTTGGATGGCAAAAAGAAGCCAATGCCACCAGCATTGCCATCGAAGGCCTTTTAGCCGACACCCTTAAATTAAAAGAAGTCACCTTAAAAAACTGTGCTGCTACTGATTTCCTTTTACTAGCTCACATTCATGGTTGTCAGGAATTCCAAGGTTTATGTTGTCTAAATTTTACTGATCATTCACAATCCATCTCCTCTAGCCTGTCAGAATTAAGAAACCTCATTAAAGATATTCATACCTCCCCAAAATTTAATTCAGCTCATCTGTTTGATTGGCTAAAGCTGCTCTCCACTCCTAATTGGTTAAAACAAATTGTAATGATGTGCCTCTCCATTCTCTTTGCCATGGTAATCATTCTTCTAACCTTATCCTGCCTTTACTCATGCTTGAAGAAAAGTTTTATTAAAAATGCTTTTCCAGTTGTTCCAACAGTAAACAAAACAGGCAGAGATGTTTGAGATGGCCCTGGAGAAGAGGAAGATTACAACAAGTGGAGAAAAGAATTCCTGGAAGAAAAGACTGAAGGACCACGTTTTGTTTAATAAGGACATGCTTTTAAGACTTATGGTTGTTGGTTTTATAATGTTAATGCTTGTTTCAGAGAATTTGTACCATTTTTTATTATGTTTTAACATGTTTGGGCACATTTGCTCCCTCATGGCTACCCCTCTTTCCCTGATTGGTCAGGATTTGCTGCAGTGCTGTCGGCGGAGGCTGCGCCCTCCCTCACAAGACTCAGAAAGAATGGACCACTTTGTACAATAGACATGTGTCCACAAAGTGGCCGTTTACTGAGGGTATGTACCGGCTTTTATAGGGTAAGGGTAGGAGAGGTTAGAAGTTGGGCGGAGATTGGGTGGAGCAAGCAGGGAGATGATCAATGAACAATTCAGGGATGAGGTAATGATTTAAGGGACAAATGGGGAAAGGGTAGCAACAGGGGAGACCAATGGTAAGGTTTGTCGCATTGCAGCAAACTGTAGCCTATCAGGGTTGGTTTGGCGGGAAACAGGCCTGGGCATGTTTGAACATGCTTGGGCATGTGGGATTCTACTGGAATAAATGAGGGAATATAGGGTAAATGGGAAAATATAGGGATAAGTGGGAAAACACAGAAATAACTGGGGTACAATTTGATCAATGCATGCCATTGTCCAAGCTCGCTTGGCCCCGGCAGTTGAACCTTAGGATTAAAGGGTGGGCTCAGTTCAGCGCAGGCTGTGTCTCACCTAAAAAATCCATTGTGCAGGCTTGAAAGGTAAAAAGACCTTTCCCAAATCTTCGTTTGCGAAGACTGGCCATATACAAAATGCATTAACATTAAATAAAAATAAGGCACTATGTTTTATGAGTTGTTTGAAGGGTTTTATCTTGAATTCATTTCCACATAGATGCCTTCTACTTTTTCTTTCTCCCTCAGACTCCTCTCATGTTCTTCCTTCCACCACTTGTAGGATTCCATGGCCTCACTTCCCACACAGTGCAGGCAAGCCTGTGATTAGTTTCTGTTTATGCCATATTCCCTCTTATTTTACCCCTACTCGTTAAATCCTTTGTCAATCTTATACCACTCCCCTTGTTCCAGAACCTTCCCTGCTCCCCCTACAAAAGGAGGAGCCATTCTTAATAAATCAGATCTCCTCAGGATCTGCCATCCTGCCTTGAACTCTGCAGGTCTTGTGTTTTCTTTCCTGAATCGCATCACTATTTACTATGAAAATGTTCCACAGCCGAAAAGTTGTGATGTTTGTTGATATAATAAGTTTAGTATAATTATGTATAATTCCCTCTTTGCAACCCTGTTATCTTCTCCCCAGTTGGCTCAATGTAAAGCCCTATTTGTCCTTCTTTGCTGCATTGCAGCATTCCCCATAGATAGCACTTCCCCTTTTCATATTTAGATAAGTTTTTATTTCCTACATTGAGCCACTCCTCTGAATACTCCTCCCAGTCTCTGCCCCTTGTTCTAGTGAGTTCCTAGCTCTCCTTCCTATAAGCCGGTACCCCTGTTCAATAAATGGCCATTTTGTGTCACACTGTGACTTGCGTGCAGAGTGGTCATTACTGGGTCTTGCTCTAAGGATGGGTTACAGCTCTCCCACGTCACCTTTCCTTATTTCTCCCCCTTCTCCTCCCCCCTTCCCTCATTTTCACCAGTTACTTATTGATAAAAATAAAGTTTGATCCCTGTTTGAGACCTTAACATCTGACTTTTCATGCCCTAATCTCGTCTTTGTAGTATCCCTTTAAAGAACCACATTGCAGCCACTAACCAGACTGTAACAAAAGTTGACGAGTTCAGATAAGGAGTGGGAGAGATCACTCACTGAATATAATCATGGGAAAAACAGCTGCAACTTGGGGACATTAATCAAATTTTTTTACTGACAAAGTCAAAGCAGAATAATGAGAAATGAAATAAATCTTAAAAAACCTTTCCCCAACCCCTCCCTTCTTCTCAAGCTCTACCTCCTTCCCCCCAGCAGTACAGGGGGACAGGCAGGACTATGATCAGTTCACAGTGTTCCTGCCGCTGCTCAGGAGAAGGGTCTTTCCACTGCTCAAGTGTGAGGTCCCTCCCATGGTAGGCAGTTCTCCATGATCTTCTCCAATGTGAGTCCATTCCATGGGCAATTATTCTCCACAGACTGCTGCCACATGGGTCACTCTTCCAGAGGGTGCAGTCCTTCAGGCAGCATCTAAGTGAGCTCATGGACAAGCCTTTGCACCTCACGTCTCACCAGAATATGCCCATTCTAGTGAATGAAACTCCAGTTGGGAAACCAGGCTGATGCTGGGACAAAAATGTTCCACCAGGAGTGCAGGTCCTTCCCAGCTCCTCTCACAGATCCAGCCTTGCTTCCAGCTCTGAGCATTCAATTCCAACACAAACAGACAAAACAGATGGAAACTCACAGCCTTTTAACAATATATTAATTTATATATTATATTATATTATCCATTAAAGACTCATCATCTTCTGAAGTAAAGCACCCCTGCTGGTACTGGTAGCAGGGACACCAGGATGCTGTGGGCTGGAGTGAGTCCAGAGAAACCCAGTTCTCCTGT
>JAWWLV010000511.1:0-11202 GCA_035041135.1 Platyrinchus mystaceus | reverse complement strand
CTTCCAGGGATCCAGGGGCAGCCACAGCTTCTCTGGGCAACCTGTGCCAGGGCCTCCCACCCTCCCAGGGAAGAATTTCCTCCTGATTCCCAATCCAGCCCTGTCCTCTGGCAGTGGGAAGCCACTTATGCCGATGATCTGAGGGTGGTTGATGGGGTTTCTTGGTTCTGAGCCACAACATCTGTTTCCCTTCACAGAGGTGTCGGAGATGTCTACGTCTGCTTTTATTTGGGGTGTGCCCAACTCTGCCCTAAACAGGTAGGGAATGCAAGTTTGATTGCAAACAAACCCGTGTTGGTTTAGAGGAATATTGCAGCCTCCTCCCAGCCCTGCCTTGGTGGCTGGGCAGGAGCTGCCTTTGCTGCTCTACAACCCTGGTTGGAGGGATGCTGACAGCCAATGTTCTTGGGCTGCTGGTTCAGTGGGACCTGCTTTCTCCTATGCCTGGTCTGTCCCAGAGAAGGAAGCCCTCAGGAGCACAGATACTGCTCCTGTGTGCCTGTGGCAGGGCGTTCTTCCTGTCCTGTGTGCGGGAACTGGTGGATGTCTGGCCAGTGTGCAGGGGAGAAAGGTGCTGGCACCTCGTGGTCCCTGTGAGTCCTTGGGAGCTCCTGGAGCCTGGCAGGTGGGATCCTGGGGCCTGGCCAGGTGTGCTGGTGTTGAGCCCTGTGTTTGCTGAATCCTCCCCCCCTGCCCCTTGCAAAGTGTGATCCCAGCTTGGGCTGGGGGAGCTCAGAGCTCAGTGCCCAGCTGGGAACTGGGAGGAGTTGGTGTCACTGCTCCAGCAGTGGGCTGGGTGTGGGATGTGGTGGCACCACCAGAGCTGCCAGAGCTATTTCAAGGTTCATCTAAAGTGGGTTCCTTTATGGTTCAGCAAAGTTCTGCCTGTGGCAGCTCTGGGTTCTATATGGGCTCACCCCTGATGTCCTCCCCTTCTGTCAGGACTCACAGCAGCACCGTCTGCTTCCACCTCTGGGACTTTTTGGAAAACCTTTGAGTGTGTGGAGCATAAGACAGCTCTCCTCAGCACCACCCCCAGGGTGGCACAGCACCATCCCCCCAGCCCTGCTGTAGGGAGATGCAGAGATGTGACCCAGTGCCTTTGTGAGGAGTAACCAAAGTGTCTCGATTGCAGCCCCAGCAGGGACCAAAGCAACTTGCTGCCCTCGCGGATGAGGCCACCCGAGACCCTCCCGTACAGCGTGTCCTGCAGGGCTGTGAGTACTGACCCCTGGCACCCCCAGAGCTGGGGCAGCTCCTGCAGTCTCTGCTGCTTTGTGGCTCTGGACAGGAGGGGTTGTATTGAACACCTGCCTCCTGAAAGCAGCTTCTGAGGGAATCTGCTGCTTGGGTCACCCTCTCTGCGCTTTCTTGGAAGCGTCCTGTGTGTCCTCTATTCCCTGTCCTTCCCAGCCCTCCATTCCCATGATCCAAGTTAAGGCAGCACCACTCCCTGGCCACGGTGGCCCTGTCTCTCTAAACGAGCCCCTCCACACCATCTCCATCATCCCCTTTCACCCTGCACCCTCCCTGACCTAAACCAAACTTTCCTTGCTTTGTGCTCTGCTCACTGTCAGGCCCAGCTAAGCCAGAGCACTATGGGGGGGAAAAGCTCTCCAATTCCACCTGGGAAGGAGCTCCCTGGGTGCAAGTGTCCAATGCTGAAATCACAGACTAGTACTTGCCAGTAGCAGCAAAGCAGCAGCTTAAAGATGCTTTGGGGAATGATTGTCCTGATTCCCACTGGGAGCACCTGCAGGCAGTGCTCTGAGGGCACTGCAGGCACAGCTCCTGCATGGGCAGGGACTCTGCAGTCACCTCAGGGCTGGGCTGAATCTGCCACAGCAGATTGAAGTGCCACTGTCCCCTGGGGGAGTGGGGGAAATCGTGTCTTTCACCATCTCATGCCAAAAATGTATCTTGTCCTTTCCAGAATTCGGAGTTTTAACATCTCATCCCTCTGGAAGGTGTTTTCCCAGCAGGAATTGCCTCCCTATCTGGGACAGGAGAGCTTCTGTGGATGACAGAACTGCTCTGGACCTGGTGGCAGGATTCTCTACACTTGGCTTTTGCTGCATGACATGTTTCTTGGTCATGTTGCCAGACGTCCTTGGTTGCCAGATGTTTTCCCCAAGAGATTTTGATGACTTTGGTTACTGTTATTAAATAAATACACTGATACATTCACAGGGAATCAGAAACCTTTCCTGCTCAAACCCAGGCCCTGTTATCACCCCCTGAACAGGAAAAACACAGGAACTGGCAAGTCTCTGTTGTTCCACTTGTCAAATAGCAGGTGATGATCTGGGAAGCTGTTTCTGGTTGCTCCAGAGATTGGGAAACAGCAGCAGAACCCTTTGGAAGGGGTGATGGATTTTAAGGAGTGAGGGGGTAAAGAAAGGGATGATTTTAAGTTGGGGAGGTTGGGTGGGATTAGGTTCCTAACAGAGAAGTGATGGTGGGAAACAGAACAGCTTGGGGGGCTGAAAACACTCCCCAGAATCTTGTCCCATTGCTGATGCTTTAAAACAAATGTGTGCCCATGGAGAGGAGTCCCCTGGGAACGGGGCTAAAACCCAGGGATGCAGCTGTGGGAGGGGGAGTGTCCTGCAGGTCTGTGTGAGCTCAGGCCTCAGCAGGAACTGTCACAGTCCCATTTCCATGGAAGTCAGGATCACCCAAGAGCAGTTTCCAGGAATCCCTGCCCCATGCCCTAAGCACCTTGCTGTTCTCAGATTATGTGGTGCCTGCAGTGATTTCTGTGGACCTTTTGCTGGCTGTTTGGGAGGAGTTTTGGTGGTTTGCTGGGGAGCTGCACAAACTCCCTGCAGGGAGCTCTGAACAGCTGGGGCTTGTGGGATGGTGTTTGAGGGCCTGTTCCAGCCTGGAGAGCACAGAGTCAGTGCTGAGGGTTTCTCCAGGCTGTGGAGACTTCCCACCCCACATTGGCTAATTAAAATCATCTGGAGCAGCCAAACTGGGAAGTAGTGTTTCTGCCCGTGACCTTTGTTTTTATCTTGTTGGAGTCTGAGTTTGTCCACTCAGGGCATGGAAAGGTCAGGTTGTGTTTTAAACCACGTTGTCATTTCCAGAGACTGCCTTGAGAGCATCCTGAGCTCACCTTTGCAGCCCCTCACCTTCAGCCTTTGTCACTTCAGGCCTCAACTGTCTCCTGTGTGTGAGGTGCTTCCAGTCCCTCCATAATGGGGAATCCTCTCTTGTTCCTTGCAGTGCACACAACTCCAAAGGGGAGGTGTCAGGGGGACACTGAGGTGCTTGTCTGGTTTCCATCAGAGTTCTGTGGTTTTCTAATGCTTCAAACGTGTTTGAGAGCTCTCAGGTCCCTGTTCTGTGTTGAAGGGTGGGGAGGGAGGGGGAGGAATGGTTTAAATCACTAAAAATATGTGTTTAGGACGTTGCAGTTGTTCAGATCAAGCAGTGTATTCCTAAAGTGCAAATCTGGATTTAAATGTAGAACACAACTAAGCAGCCAGACGTGGTGTTTGTCTGCCAAGAGACAGTGCCTGCACATTTTCCTCTGAAGACTGGAACCATCTGTGTCCTACCACTCTAAAATAATACATGTTGACTGGAACATGCAAAATTGGGATTCTTTTAAAATTCTGTCAAGTTCTGTCAAGGTTCTTGTTGGCAATTTAGAATAAAAACGTTTTAAGTGCTCTGGGACTGCTTTTCTTGTGTCAATAAGTGCTTAGACAGGGAGCTCCCCTGTCCACCTTGACTTCATTTATTCTTTGTCACTTGGAATTGAAGTGGTGACAAATGCCAGCTGATTATTTCTGGTTTGGCAGCAGTGGTTTATTTGCAGGGTTTGTGGGCCAGAGCACTATAATTCCTCAGGTAAATGCCATATTTGGGCCCCATTACCCTGAGCTCCTTTAATTGCCAGTGGGTGAAAGCCTCACAGGGCCTGGGGTTCCTGCTCTGCCTTGGGGCTCACCCTGGTCTGTCCTGGGAGGGGATGAGCTCCACGTGCTCCTGCTCCCAGGAGGGACATTGTTATCCCAGCCCTGGGGGAATCCAGTAGCCCATCCTTTCTGGAAAGGACCAGGTGGGCTTGGAAGGTCGGGTTTTGACTTCAAACATCCCCAGGTGACAAGAACTGGGAGGGGGAGGGACTGTGAGAAGGGGTTTGTGTGGTTGGGTGGGTGCAGCCAACCTGAGACAGAGAGCTGAGATCCCACATCCCAGAGAGCTGAGATCCCACATCCCAGAGAGCTGAGATCCCACATCCTGGGCATGTCCTGCACATGCCCCTGCCTGGGAAGGGCAGGAAGCCGTGGCTGTGGTGTTCCTGCAGTGCTTTGGGAATGCAGGGTGCAAACCCCAGAGTGACCCTCCTCCCGCACTAGGAATGTTTAAAATCCCAATATCCATCACCGGGCTCTCGGCAACTTCTTGAATGTTTTGTATTTACCACAGAATATTTTTAAAGTGTGTCCCAGGGCACTGCCAGAGTGACAGAGGGAGAAGTTTGACATGACATATTCCTGTGTTAGACCCTCAGTCTCCTGTGCTGCGCAGGTTGTGCATCACTGGAGCTTTGCCCCTGTTCCCTGGAGACTGGATTGTCCCTTGGCAGGAGCTGATGGGATGCAGAGTCACACAAAGACTGGTTTGGGTTGGAAGGGACATTAAAGCCCATCCAGTGCCACCCCCTGCCATGGGCAGGGACACCTTCCACTGTCCCAGGTTGCTCCAATCCTCATCCAGCCTGGCCTTGGACACTTCCAGGGATCCAGGGGCAGCCACAGCTTCTCTGGGCAACCTGTGCCAGGGCCTCCCACCCTCCCAGGGAAATTTCTTCCTAACATTTAATCTAAATCTCTCCTCTTTAGTTTAAAACCATTCCCCTCCTTGTCCTGTCAGTGTCTGTCTGTGTAAAAAGTCCCTCTCTTTCATAATCCCCCTTTAGGCCCTGCAAGGGGCTCTCAGTTCTCTCAGGAGCTTCTCTTCTCCAGGCTGAACAGCCCCATCTCTCCATCTGTTGCCACCAGTTCTCCCTTCTCATTTATTGGGAGCGTAAACTCTCCTTGGATTTTCCATTCTGACCCGTGTCCTTTGCCAAGTCCTGTTCCATCCGTGCCTTGGCTTTTCTGCTCCTGGTGTAGAGATTCCATCCTGGCCCAGGGCAGGTCTCTGACAACATCCCTGCCGTGTATTTTGGGGTTCTGGAACCGTTTCCATTCCCACTGGGCTGCCATTTCCAGAACCTTGATATGAGTTATTGTTCTTTTCTGATCCCATCACTGGTTTATTCCCCTCTCCCCCTCCTTTGCTCTTGGCCTTTCCCCTCTGAGAGTGTGAGAAATTTCTCTAATTAAAATTTAGAAGACGGCCAAATAAAGTGAAACAAAGAACTTTATTAACAGCGCACTGGATGCATCGGCCCCCAAACAATACAGGCACCTTGACATGAGTAAACTCCTGCTTGTAATAAACCCACCTTATTTATTTCTCACAAGAGGAGGCACAGAAATAACCCAGAGTTGTGGAACAGGAGCCCAACGAGGCCTGGGGGGAGGAGGAATCCCAGGAATCCCTCGGGACTGCAGCACCGGGAGCCGAGGGGGCTGCGGAGGGAAAGACTTCACACCCCGCAGGTTTGGGAGGCAAGAGCAGGGCAGGAGCACCCTCTGCAGAGACTGGGAAACCACGGCACCCTCAGGCTCACGGTGTGACTCGTGGGGTGTCCTGTGCAGGGCCGAGGGTTGGACTCAACGATCCTTGTTGGTCCCTCCCAACTCGGCATATCCTGGGATTCTGTGACACCTCCACCTGTGGGTGCTGTTATGGACCGGGGGGAGACATTTCTCTCCCCCAGCTGAGACACCCAGAGTTGCTACTCTAGTCCTGGGTTGTGTTTTGCACTAAAGGAGGTTGATTTTTAACACCCCCCCCTTTGTACTCGGACATCCCGGGGTTAACACCAGGAATCAGTGGGAGAGGCACAGAGCCTTCCCGGCCGACTCCAAACATCCTCGGGGTTCTTATCTGCATTATCTTCCTTCTAAATTAATTCTGCCCCATCCAACCATCATCTTTATCTTTACTCGATTCTGTACCTTACCCCCATTTCACGGTTTTTAACGGCTCAAACACGGTTTTTAATTGCCCAAATACTGACCCAATTGGTCTCTTTGTCTCAAAGCTTTTCTTTCCCTCTCAGGTTTAATTGTCTCGGTTTAACCCTGGCCAGTGGGATGGAGGGGAACGAAGGGGGGGAAAAGTAGAACTTGTGGGTTGAGATAAGGAGTCCTTAATTAAATTTAATTTAGTAATTAAAACTATTATTGGTTTTATTATTGTTTTTTATTATTTTTAAAAAGCAAAGGAAGAGAGGAGTAAAACCCAAGAGAAACAAGTTCTGCACCATCACCCACTGACCATTCCCAGCAGCGATTGCAGCTCCCAGCCTGCCCCCCAGTTTATAAACTGGGAATGGCACTCTGGGCTGTGGAATATCCCTCTGGCCAGTTCGGGGCTCCTGTCCTGGCTCTGCTCCCTGGCAGAGCCTGGGAATCGGCAAAGTCCTTGGTTTAAACACAAACCACCCGAGTGCTACCAAACATCATTCCCACATTGAATCCCAAACACGGGCCTGGCCCAGCTACTGGGGGGAAATGAGCTCTATCTCGGGTGAAACCAGGACATAAAACCCTCCTGGGTTTCTCCCCCACACTCAGTCACACCTTCAGAGCGTCAGTTCTGCTCAGGAATCGAAGCCCTCAGAGCTGTCCCACCTCTGCACCCCCTTCAGACCTACAGCACTGACGACTTCCTGCATTCTTTCCTGGATATTTTCTTATTCAGTAAGTGTTTTGTAGCTGTGGGGGACTGGAATTATTTCAAACCAGAAATTAATAGCAAGAGGAAGATAATCCAACCCCTTGATCTCACATTTGAAATCCACAACCCCTTCATCAACAGCCCCATTTCACCCTCCAGGTTCTTCCTTCCAGCACCCAGAGAAGGTGCAGCAGGACAGGGGGTCTCCAGCCCCTTGACTCCATCAGCCCCATCCCTGGGGGCCTTTGGCTCCTTCTGCTACCAAAGAATTCCTACAAGCCCCTCCTCACCCTCCCTGGCTTTGATCCCACTCTGAGCTGGCCAATCCTGCTTCCACTTTCTGGGAACTTCCCTTCCCCCTGAGCTGGGACAGGGCTGACCTGGGCCTGCTGCTTTATCTGGGCCCCCAATGTGTTGGTCAAGGTAAAAAAACCCTCCAGTCTGGCTGAAAAAAAAATCTTTATTCACAGAATATCACATGAATCACGTCGTGTCCCACCCTCGCTCCTTTGTGTATAAAATACTGGTAAAAAGGGTTTTTTTCCAGAGGGAACTGAATTCCCAGTGTCCCCTCGTGGGAGAGCAGCTCATCCCAGAGCTGGAACTCATGGCAAGCAGAAATGAGGTCTTCAGGAAGGCAGGACACGTCACACCGAGCTGCAGCAGCAACAAAGGCAGAGCTCCAGGTCTGGCTCATTCCCCATCCAGGGACCCCAATCCCACCCACCCCAATCCCACCCCATCCCACTGCAGGGGAGGCTTTTGGGGGTTTTGCACAACACCCCCGAGATCACTTGTGTTTCCAAGTCCACCTTGGGCTTCCCATGCAGTACAACCGTGTTTGAAGTGACATGTCCTCAAATGCAGGTCCCCAGGGGGCTCCTCCAAGCCCCACATGCACCTCTGGATGCAGGGACAGCAGGGACACTTGGCTCCCCAAGGGGAAACAGATCAACAGGGAAACATCTACTGAAATGCCAAACTGGGCTCAGAAACAGAAAAAAAATCCAGTTCCAAATCTTTTATGGCTCCCACCACAGCCCAAAAGGAAAGAGGTTGGCCAGAGACCCACCTCTGTGTGAGACAAACCCTCCTGCAGGTCACAACCACAGAAACCTTCAACAGTGACAACCCCAAACTCTGAACCCCAGTCTGGGAAATCAAATGGAATTGAAGCAGTTCATGGGAAAGAAATTTCAGGGACCCCTCACAAGTGCCCAGCTGCCCTGCCAAGTGACCTCCCAAGGGCACCCAGGATGAATCCATCAGATTTCATACTCAGAATAAATCTAAGCTAACTTTGGAATTAAGGTTTAGATTGCAGAGCAAGACAAGATGCTCTGTCACTGCACAATTCCTCTTTTCCTTTGAATCCCCTCCTCCCCTGAGCTCCAGTGAAACCCAATTCCATGCCTGCTCTGCTGAAGTGTTCCCTTGGAAAGGAGCTCTGTGTGGGCACAGCAGCCCAGCACAGCCCATGCCTCACTTGCCCTCGCTCCCTGAAACTCATTTTTGGAGTTACTTAAACAGTTTCTCCCAGTTTGCACCAGGCTACATAAGAAAAGCAAAGAGAGAATGCAGAACTTGTGATCTGTCACTAATCCAGAGACCCACAACCATTCCAGGCAGAAAACAAGGAAGGAATTGCCAGCACAAGGCCACATCACCTGGATATGACACCTCTGTGCTGCTGCCAGACATCAGGGAATGCTCCAGACACGTTGGGACGGGAATGGATCTGAGGGGTGACTGAAAGGGATGCTGCCCAAAATCCCAGGATGGCCCCTGTGACAGAACCCTCAGGCTGCAGGGAAAGCAGGGCTGGATTGGAAAGGGGCATCTCCCAGCTCAGGGTTGACCCCTGCCAGAGAACTCCCCCGAGGAGAAGTGTCTGTCCCAGTAACTCCCCAGGGGCAGAGGTGACCTGGAGAACACCCTTGCCAAGGCTGGGGGATGTGACCATCCCAAGGCACAGAGCCTGAGGAGCCACAGCTGCCTGTGACAGGCCTGCTGTGCTCCCCCCACTGTCCCTGGGATGTAAAGAGCAGCAGGGAGCCCGTTCCAGCTCCATGAACAATCCCACACCTCCGTGGAGCACAGGGGGACTCAGCTGCTCCATCGGCCCCAGAGGACCAACTACAGAGCCCAGCACACAAGCAGCACCTCAGGACAGGAGCACAGCCCACCCAGGGGATGTGCAGCAGCACCAGAAATGTCCCACAGCTTTGGAGGCCGGATTTGGTGGAGGCCCAGGGATGTGCACCTGACTGGGGGAGGCAGCAGCACAGCACTGAACCTCCCCTGGGAGCAGAGGGGCAGGGAGAGGTTCCAAAATTACCCTCAGGTGAGCTGAGCAGCACTGCAGCCTCAGCCAGGGGATCTGTGCTGGTTGATGCTGTGTGTGTGTACTGAGGTTTACCTGTGCCCTAAGGCCTCTCCCCACAAACTCTCCTCCTCCTCCAAGCAAGTGGTGGATCTGCAGATGGAAACCCTTCACTCCCCAGCTCCTTCTGCACCCTCAGTCCACAGGCCCGTGGCCACAAACACTGGGAAGTGTCTGTGACTCTTGCACTGCCAAGTGCAGTGCCAGGGTCAGCTCTGGGCAGCACAGGAGAGATTCACTGCAGCTTCCACTCTGCCTCTGCGTCCTCCTGTGCCTCCAAAGGGACATTCCTGCCTTGCCTGGCTGGGCACAATATTCACTTCTGCTTCCTCTGAACCAGATCTCAAACCTGCAGACACGAGGTGAGAGCAGTAAAGGCCAGGGGGTGTTTTTACAGGGCCATTCTCAATGACAGTGTCCCCAGACACATCCAGTTCCCAACGTGCTTTCCACGTGACACGTGCCCAGGTGGGATCTGTAAACTCCAAAGGCCATGGGAAGGGCTCATCCAAAGCAGCACCCAGAGGGAAGTCCAGTCCACGTTGCTCCAAAGGCCTCTGTCTGTGGCAGTGGCTCAGCAGCTCATGTGAGGTACTGCACCACGAGGAACATGATGACACAGGTCACTGCCATCCCCCCCAGCATCAGGAACTTGTCCTGGAAGGCGCGTTTCTCGATGAGCCTCATCACCGTGTTGGACAAGCCCAGCATGTTGGCAACATCCAGGATCTTCTTGTGGGTACCCTGGGAGCAAAGACACACCAAAGACACCATTAACCTCCTGGTCTGACACTTCTCATTCCACAGCCCAGGAATGGGTGGTGAGGGGTGGATTGTGACCCGTGGAACCATCTGACAGGGGGTGGCCACAGGAGCCTGGAAATAGCTGGAGGTTGGGACTAATTAATTCACACACACGAACAAGAACGTGGTTAAAGACACAAAATCTGCCTGGACAAACACACAATAAAAAGTCTCTCAGACAAATGCCCTCCCTAGGGAGGAGTAAGAGTGTTCCTGGTCCTGTTCCAGACAGGGCCTAAGGAGAGCTTTGCAGCCTGAGTGTCACAGGGGGAACTGCCTTGTCACACCAGGATGAGGGACAGGGTCCCTCACAGAGGCTCGGGGTCACCCTTGGCAGAACACCCCCTTCAGGAAGCTGGAACTGGTTTCATCTCTGAGCCAGGTCAGAAGCACAGATTCCCATCACAGTGCTCAACTCCATGCTTGAACTTTGAAATAAAAACTTCAGCTTCTCCTCCACTGTGTCTTTGGTCTCAGGAGAGCAAAAATGTGAAAATTTGGAACTGTTCTGAACACAAACCTGAGGACTTTTAGATCAACAACATCAGGCACATGCACAAAGAGTTTCTCAATCCATAGAACATACAGGTTTGCAATGACAGATGACAGAGCTTCTTCTGTTCAGGGCCATGCAGGTACTTGGGCCCTTTGCTGAAATCAGGTTGGATCTTTCCAGTAACACATCATCACATTTTCCCCCTGCACTCCCACACCTCACATTAACCCCTTGCAGGCTGCTCTTGGGTTCAGCTCTTCCCTGTCCCTGAGGAATCTTTCCACACTGCTTCAGGAAAAACCCAAACCTTGCTGGGAGAAAACAAACCAAAAATAAAGCTTTGAAATAAAATAAAACAATAAAATAGTGAAAACTCTTCAATTCTTGCAGTCATGGAACAGCAGAGTTGTATAATTAGAACAGTTAAAGTGACAGCCAGGGAATACTTGGTCCATACCTGTCTATTTATACCAAATAAGCACAAAGTTTCAGAGAATAAAGGAATTAGGGAGTGTCCCAAGCAGGGACATGAGGATGGTGAAGGGTCTGGAGGGGCCACACGATGAGTGGCTGAGGGCACTTGGCTTGTTCAGCTGGAAAAGAGGAGACTGAGGGGGTCTGGAGGGGCAGCTCCAATCTCTGCTCTCTGTGAGCAGGGACAGCACCCAGGGAATGGCTGGAGCTGTGTCAGGGCAGGGTCAGGTTGGAT
>JAWWLV010000510.1:0-11260 GCA_035041135.1 Platyrinchus mystaceus | reverse complement strand
GATCCTCTGGGGCACAGGGGGTGACTCTTGGGGCTGGGCCTGTGCAGGGCTGAGGGTTGGACTCCGTGATCCTTGGGGGTCCCTCCCAGCTCAGCACATTCTGTGATCCTGCTGGAAATCCCAACAGAGCTTCATCCTGGACTAATAAATTCTCTTGGAAACCTCAAGGAAAAAGCAAAGGAGACTCCACATCCTGCTGAAACAGGGAAAGGACTTTTGTTGCTGTACCTGTAGATTTCTTTCCTCTGTCATGAGCTCCTGGAAAACCTTTCCCAGAGGATCAGGGCCAAGCAGCCAAATTGTTACAAAATCCTTCTGAAATTATCAATATAATAAAACTCACTTTTTAGTGTGAGCAATATATTCCTTTACTCTTGGCCAGGAGGTTTGTGTGTGACCAACAAAATCTTGGCCTCCACACAGACCCTGATGCAAAACCTTTTCAGCTCTTCATGCATTTTAGCAAACAAAGTAATTAATGTTCATTGATTCTGAACTACATAGTTCTCTTTCATTAATCAGTATTCCATCCACTATTGGTTATTAATTTCTCACTATTCATGTTAACTAGTTCACATTTTTAGTGTTTTTCCGCTGTTGAGGAGTTTGCAACACAAATTCTGAGTCTTTGTTAGTGTCTTCTTTATCTTTTTTTTTCTGCAAAATGTCCTTGTGGTCCATAAGTTCTGCATTCCAGATGTCCAACAGTCCATCTTTCTCTCCCAGGCTTTGTTCATTGAAGCAGATCACAGTTTCCCAAAACTTAAAGTTCCTTTAATTTTCCCAAGCTATTTTCCCACAAAAGTACCTTATGACAACTTTGCTAAATTCTGGAAAAGAGTAATTAAGAGTAAGTAGTTTAAGAATAACACACTATTATACTTAATAGGTATTGGTTATGATTAATTAAAACAATTAATTAAAAGTTGATTAAAACCATTAAGTAAAGTTATTTAAAAAGTTCTTTCATTTCCAACAAGATCAAGCAGGGGAATCATGTGCCATCTCCTTAAAATATGAATTTTGAATGGACCATATCCAAACCTGACCATCTCAGCCCAAGCCCAATCCAGCAGAGGATGGAAGTGGCAGGAGAGGGTAATAATACATTACAAAAAATTAATTTTCTCTCTTCTTTTTGGCATTCCTTTTCTCACTTGTTATCCTTACAGATGATACTTTGGACAGGTTCCTGTCTATCTTGTGCCAGAGCAATAAGAGAAATGCCCAGATTGTTCAGTGGCCAAATGCCTTACCCTTCCTGCTGATATGACTGAACAAACTCCTTACAGGATGACTAGTTAAAAATGCCAAAGCAGGTGCACGATTCACTCCACAAACCCCAACCTGCAGCAACACCCGGTAATAACCAGTTTTCACCCTCTTAACTCAGCAAGGAATATAAATAGTTTAACATTTGATGTTTTGCAGAGGTCACAATAAAGCAAGACTCCCCCCTGTGCAGAACAGGGGTTTCTCAAGCAGAGTGACACCTCCACAGAGTGGAGTTTGCTCCACTGGAGGCTTTTCCAATGAGAAATTTATGCTGTGCTTCCCCAACAAATGCAACACCAGCCCCTCTAAACAGTGCATCACATACAGTACAATGCATACAATAGGTATTGATTTGACTTTATCATCAGATAAGATATGTGAGAATGGGCTTGTGGGGAGCTGAGTTAAAAGCCTCTGATCACTAAGCTCAGCATGGGGAGGATTCCTGGGAATGACAAGTGTCCACATCCTCCTGGCTTGGAAAAACAGCCGAAAAGCAGCCTTTTGCTTCCCAGTGCATCGGGATTGATGTTTTAATTGCTGCAAAATCAAACTATGGCAAAGCCACTGTGGCTCGGTCAGTTTAGTGCTCCCAAATTATTTTTTAAGAAGAGGAACAGAGTATTTTTAAATCCCATCTCGAGGACACATGGAGAGATGCTCTCACACCTGGACTCCCAGTCTTTGCTGGAGCTGGAGCCAAAATCTGTCTCCCCGGCTCCCAGCTGGCTGAGAGCACATCCCCGCAGAGCACAGAGCTCCAGTGCTTTGGAAATACCTTGGGCTGGATCCGGGTCTCTCCTAATAAGTTTAGAGCTGCAATTCCTCAGTGCTCTGATGTTATCAGGCTTGGCAGCATGACAAGGACTTGATTATGTTGTAATAGTATAATGCAAAGATTATTACAAACTCCTAAAAGACAAGTGCCTTCAAAACAGCATCAACAATCCCTGTAAGCCCTCAGAAGGAGCAGAACCTGCTGGGCTTTAGACACTCCTGGTACAGAAATTACCTGCAGGATCTCACCCTGAACTGCTTGGAGGTTGCTCCTTTTTTTATTACTCTGTTTCCAGTAATGTACTAAGAGCATCTTGATCTCATTTCCTATTCCCATTTCTGTCAAGGCTGTAAAAATAAAGCAGCACAAATAGCTCGACAGAATTTTGGTCTATTTTTCATGCACAAAAAGCCTTTAGAGAGAATTATCTGTAGATAGTTCTTTGGACTAACACTGTTCCATGTAGGGAGTGGCAGGAGGACGGGGGAACATGCCATGGATCATCTGAACCATCAGAGGCAGTTCTGAAGCAGAATTATTTATGCAGAGACAGCTTGGTGTGTGATGGAGCAGCTCTTGAGCTGACAGTACCCAGCTCCACCAACCTCCTTCCAGGCCTCACAGCTCCAGCACATCCCAACTGCAGCATTTGTGATCTGTAATCATAGATCTCCTCTCATCAGAGCCTGATAGGGAGGGGCTGGAAGGGAGCCAAGCTGCTCCATGGATGTTCCTAGATGGAAGTGAGTGACTGTGACTCATCCCATCCTCTCTGCAGAACCTGCTCAAACAACTCTTCAAAAGAGCAGCTCGAGAGTTTGGAACGAGAGGAGGCAGAGGGAACATTATTTGGTTCAGTGTCTGTGAGTCCACACCCACATGAACACACACACAGCAGATATTTTACCCCTTGTCCACACTCAAAGCCAGGCTGACAATGTTTCCTAAGCTCTCCAATGTTTTGGCTCCAGTCTTCCTCATTCATTATGCTTGGAAAGGATGTGGAACAGTGTTGAAACGAGCTGTCAGTTTATCCAAGGCTCTGTACCTTAGTTTTAGACCTTGCTCCTCTTCAGAGGGGCTCAAAGCCCATGGCTGGGTGTACAGTGTGCCCTGGGCCTGCTGCCAGGGAGCTGGATGTGTCTGACCCAGTGGTACAAATGTTCTCTTGAAAAATCATCACAGAATTATGGAATGGTTTGGGTTGGAAGGGACCTCAAAGTTTATCCACCAGCCCAGGTTGCTCCAAGTCCCGTCCAACCTGGCCGTGGACACTTCCAGGGATGGGGCAGCCACGGCTTCTCTGGGCAACCTGTGTCAGGGCCTCCCCATCCTCATAGCCAGGAATCCCTTCCCAATATTCCATCTAACCCTGCCCTCTGGCAGTGGGAAGCCATTCCCCCTTGTCCTGGCTCTTGCCAAAACTCCCTCTCCAGCTCTTTTGGATCCTGTTCAGGTAGTGAAAGGCCACAATTAGGTCACACCAAAGCTTTCTTGTCTCCAGGCTGAACAATCCCAGCTCTCCCAGCCTTTCCTCCCAGCAGAGCTGCTCCACTCCTCTGATCATCTCTGGACTCTCTCCAACAGGTCCATGTCCTTTCTGTTCTGGGGACCCCAGGACTGGACATATCCTGAATTTTATTGCCGCATTTTAGATGGGTCAGACAGGAGGAAATGCTCAGAACTGATGTGCAGAAGAGTCAGAGGGAGCCAGCTTTGGTCCTGCGACATTGAGCCATTATCACCCACTGTCACTGCAGGGGGACCACAGGCAGCTCAGCTGGGGGGTGGAATTCAGAACCCCTTGTTATAGAGGGGAACAAGGATCTGCCCATCTCCCTGAGGTCAGATCCTTATCTGTGGGCTGTTCATGCCCCTGTCCTTTCCCAGCCCATGGACTGAGTGTGTGTGAGCTCCAAACATCCACTAAGGTCCAAACCAGATGGTTGGAGACCAGGGCAGCTCAGTCATGTTTTTGCCATTCACTCCACCATCTGCTTATTTTCTCTGGCACTGTTAAAATCCTCTCTTTCATGGTCTGAAATAATGAATGCTCTGCAACTCAAAGCAAGGCTGGAAGCTGAAAGCCTGAACCATCATCACAAACCCCACTGATGATGGGCTGGCACAGAGCTCCACTAAATGATGTCAACATTGCAGTGCCTGTGCAGGTAAAGTGTTGTGCAAAGGCTCTCTGAGATGAATAACTGCTGCTCATCTCCTGGCAGGCACCATCAGCTCTTGAACATCACTCCTTCAAGCCAGGCCAACTCCAGAAACATTTCCCATCAGGACACAACAGCCTCTGAGATCCACTTCTGATTTTAAATTTGGAAGTCCTGTGTCTGGGGGCAGCATTTAGGGTGATCACTGTGCTGCAGCTGCTTGGTCTGTCCCTCAGACACTCCAAGACCATCCCATTGCCTCAGTGGCCCATCCAGCTGGACTCTCTCTTTCATCTCCAGATGTTTCCAGAGCAAGTGGCCAGGGCTTGTACTCAGCATTAGATGCTGGTTTAATGAAGACCACAGCATTTCCTTGCCATAGATATGTTCTGGGGGCTCTTTTTTTGATGCAGACACACTCTGGGTGAATGGCCACTGCCTTCAGAGCCCTCGACCTTGCTCCCAGCAGCCAGAAATTCAACCTTTCAAACAGCACCAAAAGGAACAGCTAAGAGGACCAAGGCTGTGCAATGCGTGGGGACAAGTTTGGAAGGGATAGAAGCAAAAATATGTCTGATTTTTCCCTCCTGTTCTGCACAGAACTGATTAAACCAGAGCTGAGTCATCTTTTCATTAACAGTATTAACACAACCTAATCTTGAGCAAAACCTTGTTTGGATGTTAATTCCTGCCCCCCCTGAGCCCAACAGCACAATTCCCACTGTCTTTCCCAGAGCCAGGGTTTCAGATCCCTCTCTAAGCAGCAGCAGCAGCTGCTGAACACAGAAAGCATTCCATGGATTTGATGAGGGATGGGGTGGATATTCCCAACACCCGGGTGTTGTGTCCTCCATGGTACAAAAACCTCTTGTTGGTGGCATGAAAACGCAAATGTATCTTGGTCAATTCATGCTCTCATGGAGCATTTATAATATTATAATATTATTTCTAATAATTAAATTTATACTTATAATTATTTATAATAGCATTTATTATTTATAATGATATTTATTCTTTATAATTATTATTGGATTATTTATCATAATTAAAGCATCACAGGGGACCTGAAGAAAATACTCCAGGTCTGCTGGCAAAGCAGCTTCATGAGCCCTCCATAAATGTAACTCAACCAAACCCACTGAAGGCAGAACATATTTAGGATTGCACTGTGTAGGGTGACCCAACCCACTGGAACAAGAGCACCTTTGCTCACAGCTCCTTCAGGAGATCTGAGGTAACTTCAAAGCAGCAGCAACCCTTCCCCAGCAGAGCCACAGCCACCTCTGCCACCTCTGCCTGCCACCAGCTGGGCCCAGTCCTGCTCATGTGCCCCACCACTGTGGCTGGTCCTGGGAAAGCTGATCCGACTCTGAAGCTTGGCCAGCTTGGAGCTGGAAGGGAACTACAAACCTCCAAGAGTCCTTTCCAGCCTGAATTATCTTACAGTTTGAGACAGATGTGGGGAAGTCACCATGAGGACACCACTGGGCTGAGGTGGAGGAGGTGTGAAATCCTGTCCTGGTTCTTCCACTGAGCATCTTGACAGGTAATTTCTGTGCTATCTGCCTTTGTCCTCTCCTTGTACAACCCCTGTAGTCCAACTGAAATACCATCACATGAGGAGAGAGGCTGTCACAACACCTGGATGGTTTGCACTGCAATGTCCTTTCAAGATACTGGAATAGAAGGAATTTTTTCTTACTGCAAGCCCTCTAGGAATATTTTAAATTTAAATGCCCACTACAATGTTCTTCATATATTTGTAACCTTTGAGCCCTGTGAGTTTTTCCAGTTGAGGAGAAGAACCTTTAGAAATTCTCAAAGTCTGCTCATCCTCCAACAACTCTTTATTGTTTCCCTCTTCACAGACACTGTAAAATTATTCCTGGACAGCTGGTGTCCACAGGGACCAGACTGAGAACCTGCTCTGAGGTGTCTTCCAGCTTCCTCAGAGCATGGAGGAGATGGGACCATCCATGTGTGATTCTGAGATGGATCAGGGGACACATTTGGTCACAGAAGAGCACAAAAGGCCCTGAATGTGTCCACCACAACAGGTTGGTGGACAAGGAAGACAAGGTTGGGAATCTTTTAAAGCTCAGTCTCTCCTTAAGCTGATCACAGGCTTTCAATGAAGTTCTAACACAGCTGAAGCAGGAGAAGAGAGTTGAGCAACACAGGCACACTGCCAAGTGTCGAGGGAGAAACCTTAAGGAATTCTGACAGGCAATAAAGGCTCTGTTTTCCTGAGCAGTCACATCTCTCAAGTGAATTAAACTGTAAGTGTCGGTGTGAGCACTCATTTCCCAAAGAGCTGCAGGAGCTTCATCCACAGGTTTTGGATCAAAGCAAAACAAACCACCTCTGGACAGGTCATGGACTTGAGTACTGACTTATTTACACAGTTTAGGAACTGATATTATTTATTTTGTATGAAATGGGCAGCACAGGGACAGTGGTAAAAACACAGGAACACTTTCCTGCATTTATCTGACAGGCTGCTGTTTATTCATTTGATACATGTGTTACCACTCCCGTGCTTTCCCTCATCCTGTGCTGTGTAAAACTCTCACTAAAAACGCAATAAATGGTAAGAATTTCAGTTCTAAGTCCACAACTGCATAGTCCCTTCAGATAACCTAATATCCCCTTCGCTTCTATTTTCATACCACATCCTTTTCTGAAATCACTAATTAAGAATAAGAAAACCTGTAGAATAACAATGCCCTGAGTCACTGCAAAACAGCCCTGGCTAGCAGCACTACATCTCACTCAGCACAGCATAATTTCAGGATTGCATTTTAATAACAGCAGCTCAGTCCTTATCTTTTTCCCTCACTCCTCCTGTCCTTGATCGCCCAATTAGGGATAAGTGCAGTGGAAGTGATACAAGCCCACAATGTAGATTCAGATTGTCACCCCAACAGTCATTACAGAGTCATAAAATAGCTCATGTGGAATCCTTTGTGTTGATCCAAACAATCCCTGTTTTCTATAGTCAGGAACACGCACACTCAGATTTTATCCCAGCACAAAGAAAACAGTGACCATTCCCTGTAACTGAGAGCCTCAAAACCCACCAAGAATTAGGAAAATGGTGATTATCCTCTAACCAGACGTTTCCAGGAAGATCATTTGTACAGCTTATTACACATCCTGCTCTGGACTCAGTGTCCTGTGGGAAAGTCACTTCCTCTATCCCTTCCCCTTCCAGCAGCTCCCAGACAGGGGAGGGATAAGTGGAGCTGGCAGGGAAGGAGGCCAGGCTGCTTAGGAGGTGGATTCCTCTCACATCCCTCAGTTACAGCCAGAAAGCAGAGTCCAGGGAAGAGCAGGGATTTCTTAGTCAGGAATTCCCTACCCAGAGAATTCAAGGCCAGGTTGGACCAGGCTCTGAGAAACTTGGTCTAGTGCAAGATGTTCCTGCCACAGGAGGAGATGGAACAGAGGAGGAGCAGAGGGATGGAACAAGCCCATCTTTAAGTTCACTTCCAACCCAAACCATTCCATGATTCTGTGATTTTTCCATGCCAGCAGCTCACTTCCTAGACGATTGCTGGATGCAGCTGGGTTTCACTCTGTTCCTCAACAGCTCCTCCCCATCATCTGTCACCAGAGAGCAGCTGAGATGTGGGCAGTGTGGCTTCATGGAAGAGGATGAAGAGTGAAAGCTTCCAGATGAAGAAAATATAGAAGAAAAAGGGCAATGAGGAGCCCACGTGGTGTGGGTGCAGCTGGCACAGCACCCCTGGTACAGCATCACCACAGTGGGGTCCTGCTGTGCTTGGCCATGTTCTGGAGCAACTCAGCAGGACTTCTCAGGCTGTTGGTGATATCAACACCCAAAGGCAACAAGCGCTTTGTTCTGGACCAGGACACAAAGCCAGCAAAGGCTCTGGTGCTGCTCCTGTGCTCCTGGCAGGCCCCAGCAGGGAGAGGCTTCCACAATCATAAAGGCCTGAATTAGCTGTCCTACCCTGTGGGGACAAAATGGCTTTGCCATGTCCTCAAAAAGCAGCAAGTTTAAAGCCCCCCATGATGTCATCCACCCCTCTGGCCAAGTTCCTGGTGCCCACCTGCTCAGATGTTCATCAGGTCAGGGCACCACAGCTGCTGAGACAGCCCTGGGCCATCCCTGCACACCCCTCTCCCCTCTCTTAACTGGTCCAATATATTGGAAGTCACCTGTTACAACACAGTGGGAAGGACAAGGGACCTGCTGTGCAGGGCTTTCTGATGGATTTTGGTGAGGCATCAGCGAAGGACAAGATCTGAAGGACAAGATCAAGTCCCAGAGGAGCCTCCTGCCTTGGTGGGATGGGTGGGTGCTCAGAACACTCCCGAAACTGCACCAGGGGAAAGGCTGTGGGAAAAGCCATCCCTGTGATGCAGCAGGAGTGCAGAGGCTGAAGGACACCCCCTGTCAACAGTAAACAACGAGGCCAGACTGTTCTCTGTTAGTATGGTCTGAGGGACTGGAAAAGGTGGGAGCTCCTGCTGTGACTGTCACTGAGCTAATCCATTCTTCCACATTTTCCACCAGGAATATG
The DNA here is from genome assembly GCA_035041135.1 of Platyrinchus mystaceus. Taxonomy (NCBI): domain Eukaryota; kingdom Metazoa; phylum Chordata; class Aves; order Passeriformes; family Tyrannidae; genus Platyrinchus; species Platyrinchus mystaceus. Next base: position 2,492 of record JAWWLV010000510.1, on the reverse strand, counting down.
AGGCATTTCCCAAAGCCATCTGGGTTCTTCCCCCAGAGGGTGGTTGGGCACTGAACAGGCTGCCCAGGGCAGTGGGCACAGCACCAAGGCTGCCAGAGCTCAGGGAGCATTCCAAGACAATGGATTGAGTGCCATTTAGAGCTCATCAGAATGTCTGTATTCCTGTTTGCACCACATTCAAAATTTCCAATAAATGATAATAAAAATGAAAGCTGTGAATGGAGCAAAACTTCAGATTTGGTGCAACAAAACATCCTCATCAAGCCTACATTTTTCAATTTCAGCTTTTGGAAATTTGTCAGGTTTTCCTGAAATGCATTTCCAAACACAAATGAAGCATCACATACTTACAAACAGGACTGTGGTGGTTACCCAGCCACATTCCAAACTCACTCTCGTCTAAAGGAGAGATCCATCTTGCTTTGAGCCCTCTTCAAGCTTTCCTCCTGTCTCTCCAAGCACTCAGTCACTCACTCGTCTTGAGCCGACTTTCATTAAATTGAGATTAAAAGGACTCTCTCCACAGACTGAATCACACAATGGAAAATGTCTCATTTCAGCTTTTGCCTCCAAATCTGAGACCTGCCATTCAAGAGCAGCCCAGCACTAATAACCTCCCTGCTGAAGCAGCTACTTCTATTTCCTTCCTTTCAAAAGCCACAGCAGAGGCTACAAAACCCAGAGCAGCAGCACTGGCCATATTTTCAAGAACAGATTTACAGTCCACGTGTGCTTGGACCTGAGGGAACGGCTGGAGCTGTGCCAGGGCAGGGTTAGGCTGGATTTTAGGGAAAGGTTTTTCCCCCAGAGGGTGGGTGGGCACTGAACAGGCTGACCAGGGCAGTGGGCACAGCACCAAGGCTGCCAGAGGTCACCCAAGACCATGGATGAGTCTCATTTAGAGCTCATCAGAATGTCTGTATCCCTGTCTTTGCACGAAGTTCAAATTCCCAATAAATGACAATAAAAATGAAAGCTGTGAATGGAGCAAAGTTTCAGATTTGGTGCAACAAAAGATCCTCATCAAGTCAACATTTTTCAACTTCAGTTTTTGGAAATTTGTCAGGCTTTTCTGATATTTCTGGGCATTTCCAAACCCAAATAGAAATATTGAGTTTTGGAAATGAGAATGTATAAAGTGAACAAGGCAGAAGAAAAGAGACCATGAGCAGCCCTGTGTCCTCGGGTCACCCCAGTTTCATGAGTCACTCCTCGTTCGTTTGTTTAGATTTCAACAGCAATCCTTATTAGCCCCTAATTCATCTGCATCCCTGGGCTTGGTACCAGGAAAAAAATGATAAATATAGACATTTCCTGGGAAAACACAACGCCAGAAGAGATGGAAACAAAGCAAAAATTCAGAAGATCCCACTTTGTTTGCTCCCAGATTGATGCCCCAGAATTTATCTTCTGGACAAAGTGCACATTGATGCAGCCTCAGGGACTGAGCAGGGGAGGCCTTTGATGCATCTCTCTGCTCCTCCAAGGTCATTCAGAAGGGCTGCTCCAACACTACTCATGGTTTTACAAGTCATACCAGCATGTTAAGATATTGTATTTCATTTATTTTATTTTATTTTATTTCATTTTATTTCACTTTATTTTTTCACCTGTGAGTCACCAGGCAGCCCTAAAGTCACTGCAGCCCTTAAAGCAATGAAAAGCTTTCAACTAAATTCCCTTTAAAATGAAGCCTGGGCCACATTCTGGCTCCACTTGAAATTACACTCCTAAAATGTGAGCCAAGTCCCTGAAGGAAAATGGGAATGCTCCCATCCACTCCAACAGGCTTTAAATCAGCCCTAAACATGGTCCCAACATGCCAAACTCAGCAGGGCTTCACTTGCGAGGTACCTCTGCCATCATCAGCACCTCCCAGGGCTGAGGTTTCCAGCAGAAAATGCTGGCACAACTCCTGTTTTAATGAAAAAGATGCATTCAGGTGCAAAAGGATCTGCTCTTGTGAGGCTCAGGGGCTGCAAAGTCCCTCTCAGCTCTACCTCATTGGTTTAATGGGAAGCTGCTCATTGCTGTCCCCTGTAGAGGTGAGCTCTGCCAGTTCCCAGTGATCCACATTTTGCTGGAGGCAGGGATAAATCCTGCCTGGATGCTCCCACCTTTCTGACTGCCATGGGCAGCCCAGGCAGGGACAGGTTGGGGTTCTCCTCCTGCCTCCTTGGCATGTTGGGGTGTCTCAAGCTTTCTCTCACAGCAAGACTCCTTCCACTATCCCGTGGTTCCCCTGGATTTTTTAATATGGAATTCTTTGCTGAAAGCTCCACGATAGAGCAGCTGCACCAGGGCCTTGAGGGGAACCACACAAGTGGTGCTGAGGGCACTTGGTGTGTTCAGCTGGAGAAGAGGAGACTGAGGGGAGACCTCACTGCAGTCACAGCTCCCTGGGCAGGGGCAGAGGAGGGGCAGGACTGAGCTCTGCTCTGGAGGGACCAGGGACAGCAGCCAGGGAATGGCTGGAGCTGTGTCAGGGCAGG
>JAWWLV010000509.1:0-11274 GCA_035041135.1 Platyrinchus mystaceus | reverse complement strand
GTTTAGAGTGACCTTCTCTTAGATGGATGGCCTTAGGGGCTGACGAGCTCCATCTACCCGGGGGATTCGAACCTGCGAACCTGCGACCTTGGCGCTGAGAGACCAGCATCTTAACCGCTAGGCCACCGGGGGTCCCCAACAGATACTACTATTCAGACATTAAAACAGCTTTCCATTTTACTCAGTGTCCCCATAATGCTGCCTGTATCAGGTGCAGATGTGCTAAACTTGCAGACATAGACCATCTGATAAATTTTAATTCTTAGAAGAATTCTTACTATAAATTCTTATTTTAATTTTTATGATGATTTTCTGTAGAAATGTATTTATCGTAAAGATATTTTTAAACCTGATACTTTAGCATTCAGAAGCATGACTGAAAATACATGATGATGCTTTGTGAGTTGCTGTTGGTGGCTGTATGTAGGAGAGGCTTTAGGACCATGTCCATCATGGATAGTTGTGAATTAGAGCAGTACTGCATTTGGTATTTATAAATAACTTTGTATGGTATAAAGTAAAAATTGCTATGATTTATACTTTACTATACGCACTTTATACTATGATATAAAGTAAAAATCAGAACCAACTAAAAAAAAAGTTATTTAAGGAAATGGTTTTGAAAAAGTAAAATATTTGAGGAATGCTTGCCTCCATTGGTTCCAGCATCTCCCAAACTCCCCTGATACTGGCAGCATTGGGATCAAAGAGGGAAGTCAGTGGTGAATTTGGGTGCCCTTAGGCAGCTCTTGCAGCATTAGAGATTATATATTCAGGCTTAAGTTTAAGTGGAGGTGTGACTCCTGTATCCTTCATTAGAGCTAACTCTCAAAATCGACCTTTAGAAGACAATTTTTTGAATAATGGATTACACCATATAATTGTTGCTGTACTGATATGTGTGTGTGCTTGTCCCAAACTAAACTAAGCTTTATACAGACCAACAAAGTCGTCCTTCTGCACTAATAATATTTTCCACATGATAGAAAACCTCTGCTGTCATCCTTAGGCCATGGTGCATTTGATTTAGGGGGAAAAAAAGTGTTAGAGGAATAACTATTTTATTAGGTGTCCTGAAACTCCTGTATGTTTTTCTTTAAAAATACCCTGACTAAATTACATATTTTTAGAATGAACATGTAAAATTTTGACACAAAATAAAAAATTTTCTCTGGTCTTTCATGTGGTTATTTACCTATGTGCATTAGAATATTTGGACATTGCACTGGAGATATTTTTGTAGCTTATTAGAAATACAGAACCATAGAGTGGCTGGGGTTGGAAGGGATTTAAAGATCATCTTGTTCCAACCCCTTGCCATGGATGACAACACCTTCCACTAGACCAGATTTCTCAAGAGGAAAGGCGTGAGGTTTGCCAGCAGGAGAAGTGCTGGCAGTGACTGAAGGCAGAAGGTCATTTCCCAGCAGCAGATGGATGGGGGAGCCCACCACTGTTTTTTGTCTTTTGACTCTTTTTTCTTTCTTTTAAAATTATGTCTGCACTGTTCTGACTACATATGCTGTAACTCTGCACTGTCTGAACCTGCCATTGCAAAGAGGGGAATTTAGCATGTCCTAGATAACTTAAGCTGATTTCTGCAAATTTAGAAGTTCTTGATAGGGGTCAGGCAGAGCGGCCACTCCAGTTGGCATCACGGGGGTTTGGCAGTAGGAAGTTTTCTTGACGAACACTGGGAACAGGCTCATGCTGTCTCATCCCAGTTCTGTCATGGAAAGAGGGTCCGTACCAAGGGGAGGTTCTGTCAAGGGTGAGTTACCAAGGGGCCAGGTTGACACAGTGCTGCAAGGCTGGGCTGGGTTCTTCCCCTTAGGCTTTGTCTGCTCAGCAAATTCTAAAGGTTAAACTGCTCACTAAAAATCATAGAAGTTTCACGCTTTGAAAAAAACAACAGCTTGGGCTCCACAAGTGATAACTGAACTTAGAAAAAAACAAGAAAACTCATGCCCCACACAAATGCAGCAGTGGCATATGTCACCAAGCATGAATATTTTAGGAATGTTTTTTGCTCTGCAGGAGACTTCCTTAGAGATGATGCTGAGACAATGAAACAAGCTGGTAATGCTTTCTGTACATCAGGTGTTCCCTGAAGTTTGAGTAATGCCTGACTGGGAAAGCATGCATGTATGTGTACTGCCCACTCACTATTAAACACCATCACAATCTGTGATCATCACAAAATACAAGAGGGACAGCTGCAAAATAGGAATAGAAATAGGAGGCTTGGATACTGTTCCAGTAACTGTCTACTGACAGGTTGCAAAGTCCATTAGGAGCCTCGTGAATTTGGGTCCTACAATCAAGACTTTCTGAAAGGTTTCTGTCAAATGGAAGGCACTGAACTAATGATAAAAGTGTACAGTGGTTTTGTTTCATTTTCTTCTCAGCTGAAGGAGAATCAAAGTCCAGACCTGGGCAAATTCCAACAGAGCAGCCACATGCACAGCTGAAAGCTGTTTATAGGAGTTGATGAGGGTTTAATGAATATCTTGTCAAAAAAACCCCAGCAATACTGCCACTATTTTGCAACTGTTTCCCTTCACATAGGGAGAGAATGCTTGGGATGCCAACTGAAAACAGGGCTTTGCAGGGTCTGACAGGCTGAGTATACTTCTAGGAATTATTTCAGGATGATGTGGAGTGATCAGAATTGGTTTAAGAACTTAAGAGAAGATGCTACTCCTCATGTTATTTTGAATAATTTTATTTTCAAAATGAAAGGTTATACTTCCTAGGATTTTGAGTGTGATGTGGCTTCTTGTGATTGGCAGTAGATGGGTACCAAGTCCTTGAGAAATCTTACCTAGTTAAGTGAAGCACTTAAAAAGCCAGCCAGGCACTCACTGTGCTTTTCACCTTCTTTCACCTCCAGTTCCTTTAATAAACAGTTGGTAGGAAAATTAACACTATTTGGACATCCCAGCAATAATGCAGGAGTAAATAGTTGTGTGTATCAATGAGAACAGTCCCTTCAGCTGGGAATGTAGTATAATGCCAGTTTACACATGGACAGTATAGACATAGACATGTGCTCACTTTTTCTCTCTTACTATAATTAAAACCAGACATTTGGAATTTATTTTCTCAGAAATATAATTTGACAATTGTCTAGACTTGGGAAATAAATAGTAAATTCTGTGTTCCTACCAGGATTAATTAGGCCTTCCTCCACTCTCTCATGTGGTCAGGGGTAATATGAGGCCACCCTGGCAGGGGTGACTAAGGGAAAAGCACATAAGGACCTCAGGGATGCCACAGGCCTCTTATGGTGTTTATCAACAATCTTGCCTCTTGGGTCACTCTTGATAGCTGTTCACAGTGAATATTAGCAGATACCTGGCCAGGATGGCTGTTTTAACTCCTGTTGGTAGAGAGGAGCAAGGCACAGTGAGTCAGATCCTGTGGAATGCTGTTGCACTAGAGGACAGGTGCCAGAAAACTCCCTTCAGGGTGCAAGCCGTGCACTTTGGGTGCTGCTGCAGGCTCTCCTGTCTCAGAGTCCTGGTCAGGCTGTGTGAGTTTTGCAGGTGAAGGAAACTGCTTAATCAGAATATTTCTCCCTGCACATCCCCCATGCCTCCCTACATGGATCCCCCTCACATTTCCCTGCACATCCCTTGTGCATCTGTCCCCATACATCCCTCCATGCTCCCTGCTGCTGCCACAGGGTGAATAGTTTCGGTGGATGTCCCACATGGTCCTTGTTTGTAGGTTGTAAAGGGGATGATTCATCCAGAAGGGGTGCAAAGTGCCCCTTCCTGGTGTGGGGGCCACAACGCAGTGTCATTGCAGACGGGATGGTTAAGAATGCCACCACCAGCATCTGTCCCAAGTCCTTCAACAGGCAGATAATATGTGTTGCCTTTTGTCTTCACCCCCATTGCAAGCAGAAAGCTCCATTTTTGGAAATTGCCATTTTAGAGAAGAGGGAAGGTGAAGCTACTGAGGTTGTTTGTGTTCTGTGGGAAGGCAGAGCAGCTTGCCCTAGGCTGTGGGAAACTGTCAGAGTAAAGAAGGCTGCTAAAAAAATTGGAAGAAATTGGAGTCTTTGTGAAAGCACAGTTGAAGGAAAAGAAGCCGGCTCATGGCAGCAGGCAGAAAAGCAAGTCTGAGGCTTAACCATATTCTATGACTTGGAAGAAAAACTAAAAATTCTTCATACTGGCTTCATAGGTGGAGTTTCCTGGAAGAAAGCAAGACTGAAGACTTCAGGTTACTTTCATCCGCCTGCCCATCTACACTGTGATATTAGTGCAGGGCCTCCAGCATCATCGCCAATGGATTCCACTCCCTGCAGGGGAAACCCTCATGGGTTTCTTTGTCCCAGCACAGAGTGGATTTACAGTCCTTCAAAAATTGGTGGAAATTCTTCTGCTCAGCACCTACAGAGAAGAGGATGTGTCCACCCGAGGTGACACCTTGGAAATGTCTCCTGCTGAGGTCAGATGTGATGCCGATTTTTGAAACTGGAGCAACACAGAGGGTTTTGGTGGGGATTTGCTCTGTTGCTTTCAGGCACAATAATCCTTCACAGAGCTGAGGCACAGAGTGTTCTCAGATGCTATTTTGAAATTATAAAGCGCTGTCGAAAGAAGACATGCTGTATCTGTTAGATGATGTTCACACTGAGAATTTTCTCTCGCTTTTTAAAAATTATTATTATTATAGAGATTTAATTTTTTATTACAGTGATTTTAGTGTTATGGAGAAAAATTATAACTTTAAAGTATTTTATAAATGAAAAGGAAAGTTGTGCCTTACCAAGGAGATAAGGCCTTTCTGTTTACAAGAATTAGAAGCAATTCAGATTGCTCTGTTGCCTAAAGCCTGAATTGCTGTAGAGAGAGATGGTGTGTCACTCAGCACTGCAGTGACAAACACCTTTAACATGGAGATAATAGGGGGTACAGTGGGTGGTTGTGCAAACTTTTAGCTGGAATCAACAGGGGAAAATATGTTTGGCACAGTATGTGGCAAAGGTCGTAGGGGTTTAATCACGTTTCTCTTTGCTGCAAGACCTGTCACCATAGAGGATAGCCCTCCAGTAGCCTATGTGGAGCGTGTCAGGCTGGCCTCAACTTTGTTTTTACAGCAGATGCTTATATAAATAGTCACTGAGATCTGGGAGTCAAATTTAATCTGTAATTACCCTTCAACAACAGAGTTTCTGCTGTTGCACATGCAATACCATATGCGGTATCCCAGCAGTCAATTACCAAAGGGCTTTCCCAACCCCCCTCCTGTCTCCCAGCAGATTTCCTGTCTTCCAGGTGTCTCAGAATTGGATACTGCTGGCAAGTGCCACAACTCATGTGACATCTGCTTCCCTGCTTCCTGCTGCATATTCTCAACTGTGAAGAAAAAAAAGCTGCAATGCAAGTAGAGGTAAAACTTTTTAAATAATTTCAGATTTCCTCTTGGTTGGGAAGCTGAGACCCTGCTCCTGCCTGAACTGTGATGCAGACATTTCTCTGGCATCCTCTCTTTCCCCCGTCCTCTGCATTTCCACATCTCCGGGCTCTCCCCTCAAGCTGGCCAGGATAGGAAAAAGAGCTGCTGTAGGGAAAGGTGAGTTGGAACAAGAAGGAACACTCCGGGATCTTCATAATCTCTCTCTGCTTCTCATTTGGGGTTTTGTAAGCTTAAAAAAACACATTTACATTCATTATCAGCTTACATTGCCACTGTATACACACAGTTGTCCTGCTAAAACTCAGCCATTCTTGCCTGTCTTTAAGCTGTTTGAGCTTTAAGTCTTGAGGAGAGAAAAGAGCTATCATGTGATGCTCCACCTGATTCTTTTAAATTTAGTATTAAAATTATGACATGGTATAGCAGGAGTATAAAAGGAAATGTAAAAAACTGGACAGAAATACAAACAGGAATATTAATAGTCCCTGTATGTACAATACGACTTGTGTGAACAGTTTTGCTGCGAGTGATTCATTTCCAAAAATTCAAGTGCATTTGCTGACACGGCTCAGTCCACACAGAAGCTTCAGTGCAAGCAGATTTTTCCTTCTCCAGCTGTTCAGAATTTTGTTAGTGGCTCCTGAAGAAGTATGCTCATGTGTTTATAGATTCAAGCACAAATACTTCCAAAGCAATACCAAGGCTTGTGGGCACTGTGCATATGTCCAGGGTAAATGTGGAAAGACCATCCCAAAGCACCTGTCTCTACAAGTACACCACCACTTCCAAGAGGCAGCTGCATTCTCTAAAGAGGCCCCCAGGCTAAACTCGACTTCTAATTTGTGAGTCCAACCTCTAAAACAAGACAATACACAGATTTAACAAAGGAACTGAACTCTGCCCTGCTGGGTGTGTCCCTGTGGTAAGAAATCAAGTGTTCTTTGTCCATTTCTGTTCAGCTTTTCAATGTCATTTTGAGTCAAACCACATCTAAGGTTTTTGAAGAAATAAATTCTGCAGCTAAGATGGAGAGGAGCTCAAACCAGAATTCCAGTAAATCACAGGCCAGGTTATGTAGCTTTTGGACTTCCTGTAAAAGAGCAAGTTTGATAACCATGAGGAAATCATTGATGTCTGATCCATGTGTTTCAGTAAATTGGTCTGCAAGGTGTATGTAACAGGTTTGTATCTCCACCATGTAGACGTTAAAACTTGATGAGGGAAAATGTGGAGTTTCAGTCAACTGTCACTTTACTGGAAATCAAGTGGAAAAAAAAAATCCATTCCTTATTCCCAGCTCTTTCTTGTAGCCAGTTTCTGCACAACAGCAATCCATTTAATATTACTTTGTTCTTGCACTACAGAGGGAGAATTCTTAAAAATGAACATCATTTTAGATAAGGTTCCAGGAGAACAGCTTCTGAGCTTTGGTAATGTAATTGTTTAAGATAACAGTTACAATGTAGTACAATGGCATACAAAAAGTCTGAATTTTTCATTACCATAAAGCAGGGATAACAGTAGAGCACTAATACGTAGCAGAGCCTTCGTATTTCCAGTCCCTGGTTTCAGTGCTCTCTGTTCATCAGGGTTTACCCCCACAGGACTTATGAAAAGCAGGGCATTAATACCTTCACTGAAATCCAAAGGCTGGGATGCTTTCAGCCTCTTCCTGTCTTCTTTCTTGCCTCTAGACTTGGGAGTGCCCTGCACTGTGGCAGGTGATGGGATTCCAAAAGCAGTCTGAGGCATATCCTTTTGTTGCACCTCGGAGGTGCAGGGGAAAGCGGAGCTGACAATTGCAGATGTGTTAGAAGTTGGAAGGACTGTGGGAGGCAGTGTTGAGGAAGCAGGACAGAGGTCACTGGCTGCTGGCTGGACTCGACTGGCCAGGTGACCGAAATCCTCTGCTTTTTGCTTATGACAGGGCAGGTGAAATTGGAGTCCAGAGGCCTTTTCTGTAATAATATCAAAATAGCTAATTACTATACGATCAGAATTAGGCTTTCCTCCCATTCTGAGAAAGAAGCATTTCTGAACAGGCAAGTGTTGAAAACACATCATTCTCAGCTACAAAGAGCTGTCAAACAAGGAAATACTGCTGCTAAATACGTGGTTTATGTCATTCCTAGTTTCTCATCTTGGGATATAAAAAGTCCTTCTTCACCAGCTAAAAGGCTTTGGGAGAAAGACACTCCTTGCAGCAGCTCTATCAAAGGCTTCCCCAAAACAAGGAGGTCGGGTCAGTTTTGTTTAGGTCCCAATTTCCACGTGGACACTCTGGGGTAAGACTCAGCTTTTGCTGTCACACAGCCACACTATTTACTAAAGTGGCCCTGAGAAGCAGGTGGTGGGTGCTGATCACAGCGTGTCAAGTGCAGAGCTGGGAAGAATAGGGAAAAGCTCCAGTCTGGCTACAGTTGTCATTGCAGGTATACTCCAGCTGAAACACTGGTTCACATCCTCTTCCCTACCAAGCATACCCTACTCACATCCATGTACATTGGAAGCTGGGTCCAGGAGTGCCAGACAAGGCTCTGTGCCAGCTGCTGAAAGAAATCCACATTCTATGTGGACAGAGACAGGTCAAAAGAGGTTGCTGGGACCTGCACCATTTCCTACTATGGCTAGAAGAGAGTTAGGGACAAATAGAGCTGTGTCCTCCTTCCTCTATTTAAAGAGAATTCTCTCCATGGTGGAAGGCTTTCTGTACTTCCCAGCTTATTTCTGTATGCAGTGTGCACTGATGTCCAGTTTGAGGCTCATAAAGCCTCCAACTTTTCACACATGGGCTCCACTGAACCAAAACTGGGCCTTAGATGCTGCTGAGAGGGGAAAAACAATATTCCTCCAAGTGGATCACTACTGTAATTTGTCTTTATTCTATTTAGACAGTACCACAAGGGTGTTTGGGTGTGTTTTATGGCCTAGAACCGCCAGATCACAAACACAACCAGGTACCAAAGACACAAACACATCTGCAAGTTTGTTGCAGTCTTTTACACTGCAACCATCTTTAAAAGAATATAGGAATCCCATTAGAAAGAAATGCTTCAGGGGGTTATGTGCTAAAAACAAGATTAGTGCTTCACATCACAGCCATTACACCAATAGAAAGTGTGATAAAATATCTTAATGCTCTGTACAGAACATTTAAGAAATGCACCAAATACCTCAGAACTTCTTGATGGAGCACCTGTATCAGAAGGTCCCTGAGGGGTCAAACGGCTGGTGCTGGTGGCATTGAGAGGAAGCTGATTTTCTGTAAGGATGGCCCAACATTTCAGGTTACTAGCCAAAAATATCTATTGTCATACTTCTTTCCTTAGAGGGAAGACAGACCTTCATTTCCCAGGAAGTTTTCTGAAATGGCTCTTGTTCTTCCCATACAGAATGAACTTACCTAGAAAGTACTGTCTCCAAAACCTGTCTGTCTACTTCACTGTAGCCAGGCCAATCTTTCTGAACGTCTTTAAATAAATGTTCCTTCAGACTGAAGGAATTATCCTTTGCATTCAGGTTGGCTACCTACAGGCAGATAATTAAGAAACTAAATGTTTATTACATCTAAATGCAAACTGCAGATCAAAAACTGCTACTGCAAAGCTAAATCAAAGCTGAAATAAAAAGTACCACAACAAATTATTTCACACAATCAAGAGAACCACTGAGTAGTTTCTATTCATTAAGCAGTGAAACAGTGCAAGGAAAAGAGACACAAAAGATAAGACATGAGGAGCAACAACATTAGAAAAAGATAATTAATGCCCGCCATTCTAGTAAAACAAAAACACTGCCCCAAAAGTTTTCAATCTTTCTTTCCTTTCTTCTCATAGACTTGCAGTTTGGCCCATGTGGATAAAATTTATCGAAAAACTTAAAGTGCATTATGTAAGTTTCTTATCAGTTTGTAATTTAAACACTGAAGTGACACAGGTAGAAATTAGGAATAACAGAATAGCAGGAGGAAAAAATTGCTGGCATCTCACCTGCTGAAGGATCATTTCAAGGGAATCCCTGTCCTCTTGCATGAGTCCATGTCTCTGCAAGTGATCAAGTAACTCTTGCTTCTTGTAGTTCCTCAGAGCCAGCAAGTGAATCACCCTGTCCCTGAATGGTCGGCTGAAAACACCATTGGAAGTTCTCTGGAAGATGTCTGCAGGATTCAGGGGTGTTGTTCTCTTCCTCTCAGGCACAGCATCTGGAGTGCTTTGTGGGACTCTTCGGACCTCTGCTTTTCTTCCTAAAATAAGGGCAAAAAAGAGGGAAAAAATGTGTAATATGGGAGGTTGGAAGAAGGCAAGGAAGTTGGTTTAAAAGTATTTACAGAACTGATAAACCTGTATTTGTTCAGCATTTCCAGGTCTGTAAGAATTCAGATGGGAAAGATGCATCAAGTTGGGTATTAACAAACAGTCATTAAAAAATGCTCGTAAATGAGTGATACTTGAGGCTGGAAAGGGTCTGGCAATGTGTGCTGGCAGCCCAGAAAGACAACCCTGTCCAGGGCTGCATAAGCAGAGCTGGGACCAGCAGGCAGAGAGAGAGGATATGACACACCAGCCACTTGTCTGAAACTACTAACTTGTGTTTGGTACCTGAAAGAGGCTACATGAGTATTGGTGACAAAACATGGAGCCTTCTCTCTTTGTATCAGACACACAGAGACTGACCTGTTCCTATGAAGTGCTTCAATTTTGCAGTGGAGGGCAAACCTTTAATACCTTTCCATGCTCCATGAACTCTGCCTTTCTGGTGTTCAACTGCAAACCTAATCACACAAACACACACAGTTAAATTTTGTAGAACACTGTGAACTTGCCAGTTGTCTATTGAAGGCACTGCTAATGCTTTGAGAAGTTAAATTCAATGGTAATTGAATAATGCAAAAACTTCCCACAACATTCAAGCAAAGCACTTCCTAATGTCATGTCCCTGAAGGACCTGAAAAAAAAATAACCCAAAACCATATCGAAGCATACATGGAAATTAGGAAAGGGTTCTTCACCCAGAGGGTAGTCAAGCACTCGGCAGGCTCCACCGAAGAGTGGTCATGGCACCAAGTCTGCCAGAGTTCAGGAAGCACTTAGACAGTGTTCTCAGGCACATGGTGGGATTCTTGGAGCCAGGAGCTGGACTTGATAATCTTTGTGGATCCCTTCCAATTCAGTACGTTCTAAGATTCTGTGACAAACCCCAGTTCCTAACTGGTACTGCATGGAGCATGTTGCCCTATGTCCTACCAGCAACTAGACCTGTCCTATCTGAGTTTCCTTAGTGTCAGCCCGAAACAAAAGTACCCCCCAATATGACAATTGTCTTAGTGCTGCAAGTCTTCAGACCCCAATTACTGAATGTTAAATATATAGGAGAGGTGGCCCTCAGGACAACTGGCCTCTGGAGCTGGTAGACAGGGACAGGAAGCTGAATAGCCCCCCTGTGTTCGAGGAGGAGATAGTCAGTGACTTACTGAGCCACCTGGATCCACACAAGTCTATGGGACCAGATGGGATCCATCCTAGGGTGATGAGGGAGCTGGCAGAAGAGCTTGCCAAGCCACTCTCCGTCATTTACCAACAGTCCTGGCTCTCTGAGGAGGTCCCAGATGATTGGAAGTTGGTGAATGTCACACTGATCTACAAAAAGGGCTGCAAGGAGGACCTGGGCAACTAAGGGCTGTCAGCCTGACCTCAGTGCCTGGCAAGGTTATGGAGCAGATCATCCTGAGTGCAATCATGCAGCACCTACAGGATAGGATAGACAAGGGATCAGACCCAGCCAGCATGGGTTTAGGAGGGGCAGGTCCTGCCTGACCAACCTGATCTCCTTTTATGATCAGGT
>JAWWLV010000508.1:0-11298 GCA_035041135.1 Platyrinchus mystaceus | reverse complement strand
AAATTGATTTTAATTAGGAAATATCATACACAAAGGTAGGGAATATGCTTCAGCTTATAAAAATTTACAATTTTGAACCCATTTAATTTGTCAACATGATTAGTTTATCAAGTATCAACAATATAAGTCCAAACTGAAAGAAAACCACATTTTGATTACCTAAAACCTCACTACTCTTATTGCAATGGGCACAAGCCTGTAAGCCAGCAAAACACTCCAATTTCCATGAACTTTACTGAATACCACACACAGCATTGAACAGGATAAAGGTCTTGAAGGAATTCTACAGTGTTTGACAGTGCTCAGGTCTCAATGTTGCTTTTAAGACACTTCAAGGAAACTGTACCCTAACTGCTGGTTGCCACATCACCTCATGCTACACAAACCACAATGCAACCTTTTCATTCGCCCTGGATACATTAAATGTCATTATTAGTTACTAAAATTAATTGTTGGACACTCTTTAGAAAGGTTAAAAAATACTCTGTTGCCTTTTAACTGCAATGGTCTGAAGCACAAAAAGCAAAGAGAAATCAAAGAGCAGCATTAAAGGAGAGTAAACAAAGCTAATCTTATTAATGAATAAAAAACAGCTTATTTACTATTATAAGAATGGTTCCTATGAATTAATTGCGCTTACTTGATACTTAAAAAAATGGAACTAAGCAAAATAAAGTCTCTGATCAAAGCTTGCAACATCATACCCTTCAAATAGTTATACTAGGTGTTTTCTTCCTCTTTTATTCTTGCCAGTTATCTTTCACCCAGGTCCTCCTTCCACCTCTGACCATCATTCATCACACATATCCTCCATTTCAAGTGCTCATAAGAGAAAACAGTGCACTCCTCAGCATGTGGTCAGATTTAAAGGGCTCGATGGAACGAGTCTAAAACACATAAGCTTAAGAAAACCCAACATCATTTCTTCTGGAACCAGCAGAACCAGAAAGAAAAGCACATGTGCTTTCCTCACTCCCATCCTGACAGTACTTCTGGCTCATCATCAAAATCAAGTTGTTCCTTTTGCTCTTCCCTTGTCATTTATTTTCACCAAAACATAACAAAAAAACCCCCCAAAAACATCATCCAGGTCAACTCTGCGATGAGAACTGCAGTGACAGAGCAGGGCTGCCTGAGCCTAAAAACACACAGGGCAAAACCTTAATCCTATGCTGAGCCCTTCCCAAAAACTGGCACATTCTTTCAGATGCAAAATAACCTGAACTGCCTGAAAGCAGAAGTATTTCATCTCTCTCCCTGAGTGCACAGCACTGGATATTTTGCTCTGCATCCATTTGTTCAGTCAGTCAAATATCAAGGCTTTCTTAACCTTGGGGGTGGGATGTTGAAGACATGCTACATTTTGCCATTAACCAACCTTAAAGGCACATTCTCTTCCCCTTTAGATCCATCTTGCACTTTCAGCTTGATTTTGACAAGCAAGACAGAGCCATAAGGGGTAAAAAAAAAAAAAAAAAAATCAACCCAAAACTTCCAAAACTGAATGTGACCTCTGTAGATCACATCCTGATTTACCAGCTGCTTCATCAACATCTGTGCACATAAGGGTATGGAAGGCTCAGATGTGCTGAAGGACACAGCTACTGCTAATTTTGATTCTGATGTAGTAAAAATTCATCAGGAGGTTTGAGGGGAAAAAAAAGAGCATGGAATAAACAGTCTATAAAAGCACACTAACACCTCTAATGTGAAAAAAAAAATTACATATGGGCTAATAAAAGCCTTCCTTTATTCCCTCTGTAACACCTCCCCATGACTTGGCCATCTGTACATTGATATATGAGTAAAAATCTTGGATGTGCTGTGCCAAGGGACCTGTAGATTTGCAGCAGCTGGCTGCAACAGCACCTTGTGGAGAGCACCCCTGGGACAACCTCCATGCACAAGCAGCCCAAGCTCAGTCTTTCTCCCTTCAGCTCTTCCAGAGTTACACTGACTGTACCCACCAAAAGTATTTTTCTAAGCCATCATCTTTTGACCAAGAACAATATGTGAGAAGAAACAAGGATAGTTTGAAGGGAAGAGAACTTGGAATGATCTTTCCCCCACAAAGATGCTACTACTTGCCCACCCAACTCAAAATACACAGACTTGTCAAGCATTTTTCTTTCACCCCTCCATTCTTTTTTCCTGGAATAAGCTACACATCCTCTCGAGAAAGTAATTTGAAGATTATGATCTGTAATAGCAAACCTGATAACCATCTGTTTTTGATAGAGGAGCAAAGTGGTCCTTTTGCATCTTTACACAGTAGGTCTGTTTTTACTGGCCCGAGTCACCCCACATTGCACAGAATTTCTAACTTTGGGGTTGAAATTAGAACTGCAAAAGCCTGAAATCCAATGTGTCCTTACATCAAAAGCTAGTACCCTTTGTGCCAAATTAAAGGTTTTGAGTACAAAGATCTAACAACAGAAGAGTTGAACTATGTTAAAACAACAACAACAAAAATGAAGTGTATTTGTAACCCAGGGGTTGGAAATCATTCATTAACATAAGAAGTCCCAGCCCTTGATACTGTTTTGACTTTCTTCTCTTTTGATCTTAATGTGAAACACTTTATAACATCAAAATGGTGTTATATATCAGAACTTCTTTTTAATTGTAATGCCAGCATTCATAATAATTATAAGTTGCTTTTCAAACCATCTTTGAGAAGAAAAGCATATTAAAGTTATCCTAATAAATCCACTGGAGGATTATTGTTGCAGTGGAATATCAAAGAATTTAGGATGCATTGAAGATTTATTGTCATAAACATTGAAGTGTTAATGATATTAATCTGAAACTGGGTGTTCTTCCTTTGATTAGATGCTATACATCAGCCTGACAGTCTTAATAATTTCTGGTTAGATTGATAAATGAAATCAATTTTGTTCCATTATTCAGTATGACTGCAAGTTAATAGAGAAATGCAATTATTTCCTTATAAATTTTAAATTATAAACTACAGAGGTGCAAACACAGTGCAGCTGTTTCTTTCCTTCGCAGTGTGCCCGTGCTATGAAATGGATTAAGCAGCGTGGGCAACTCTCCATCCCCCAAAAAAATAAGAAAATTCTGGGAGTTATTCTTCCAGGTTGATGTTCCTCCTTTAAAGGAATTCTTCAGTTCCAAGTGGTCAAGGCATTTAACAACAGCAGTATTCATGTTCTTACAGCCAGGCACAGGTAGACCACACACACCTCAGTGACTGAGCACGTGGGACTCGCACGTCCACAATTGTTCTGGGCCTTTAAAACACATCCCCACGTGTGCTTTTTAGCACAGCATAGGAAAAGGCATCTACATTGCTGCTCCATGTTGTCTCCATGCCCAGATGATGTAATAAATAAAAAACAGTGGAAGAAATCTCACCAAATCTTTACCTCACGTGGCTTTTACACAATCCTAAAACTCGGATTGTTTACCAGCAGTTCCACCTCTTGCTTTTCAGCAAGACTCAAAGACAGCAAGAACAATCACGTTTTCAAAATGATGAGCCCTTGCTAATTCTTTGTTTATCCTTAATAAAAACCCCTAGCAAACTAAGCTTTTATTGTAAATAGTTAAGCAAAAAGAGAGCACAAATTTTCCTAAGAGCTATATGCAAATAAAACCCCTTAATCCACTCCACATTACTTCATGCATACAAAACATTCACGCCTAGGTATGGAGCATTGGTGCTGAGAAATGCAGCCTTTCACTTGCACGTCAGTATAAGTTAATAAAACTCTTTCAACAGCTTCCTCAGTATTTTTCAGTTTTCAAATATAAATTTAAATAATATCCATCAAGAATCCACATCTACATAGAACAGGCACAGAAATAATAAATGAAAAACTGACGGTCTAAAGGAGAATTTAATTCCAAGTATGCAAGAGAATGCAAACAAAGTAAAAGCAATGACTAAAAATAGGCATTATTTTCTCTTTTCCTCAAAAGCTGAGTTCAATTCTCCAACTCAAAGACAAATTCTCTAAGTCCCTCCAAGTGACTGAGGTAAGAAACACATGTGCTCAGAATTTTCCACCCCAAACACTGAACTGCAGTCCAGCACAGACCCCACGTGCTCCAAGGGCCCTGGCTCAGCAGTACCCCAGCACATGGCCATGGCCCATGGTGGCATACACCAATTTCCAGCTACTGTAGCAAATGAGCCAGTACTGACCAAATACAGGTGTTTAAGTTATCTTATATATAATATTTACAAATATTTTTCATTAGAAAGGACCAGAATCATTCTATCCTGCTTCTGAGGGCAAAAAAGTAAACATTTGGTATAGCCTGCAGCATAACAGTAACCACAGAACTTTCTTTTGAAGTTCATTTCATTTGTGTTATCATTCTGATCATAATACAATACTCTCATTAACTGCAACTCAAAGAAATCAATATAAGCTTCTTAAACTAAAATGAATATTATTTTATGCTAGTTTAAAGACAACAACTCTGAAGAACTTCACAGACTCTGTTTAGGTGATATCAGTAGATGCTTCTTGCCAGTAGGCAGGTATAAAACTTGCCTGGATCTGGTTTAGCTGCAATACACTTCAGTAAATGACATAGCTGTGGGTATGGACAGGAACTGCCAATACTTGGATCCAACTGTACTGCCAAAAACTTGTGGGAATTGCAGTGACTGAAGATCTTATGGAGCCAGATGAACCTGACAGTTTGAGTCTACCAAAGAGCCAGAGCCAGGGAGGTGGACTCAGCCTGACACGTGGCTGTCACAGGCCTGGCAACACAGCTTAGTACTGCACCAGCAACAGCTCCCGAGCTTCTGGTTCAGACCTGAGCCCAAACCACCTGGCAGTACCGTGGGCACGGGGAGGCTGCACAAAGAAAATCACTTCACTTCTCTACCACCATTTCCTAAATTGCTCTAAGAAGGCCCAAACACCACAACCAAAACACATGTCTGGCTCTGCATGGTTTGGATGCTTGCTGTGGTTTTATGCTCCAGGACAAGCAGGAACAGACTTTGCCTGAAAAAAAAAAAAATCTTTGGTTTATATTTTCTAGAAATGACTCCTGGCCTTCCTCAGAAGTTCTTCCACACTCCCTAAATGTCACCAGAAATGTGAGACATCTGCTCCACAGTTGGCCTATTCAGAAAGGTATGATGGATTTTCCAGATAACATGTTCCAATAGCCTTTGCTGAATACAGTAGGATTTCTGACCACAATACCCATTAACTCAAGTGAAAAAAAAGGAAGAAAATGTTGCAGGTTTATATATTATTACAAATTCTGTTTCTTAGGATCTCTTAGGATCAGAGTTTTTCCAAGAATGCTCACTCATTCTCCTGCAACAACAGCCTTTTGAACTCCCCCTCACAGTCACTCTGAAGTGGCCATGGTTCATCTTGGAACTAAAAAAACCCCTGGCAGCAACAATGAAAACTCATCCCAAACCCACACTTTTCATTCTGCTGCCAACCTCTTCTCAATCTCTTCATTACTTTCTGGACACTCCTCTAACAACTTGGTTTTCTTTTTCTGTATTAAGGGAAGCAGGAATGGCTCCTCCTTCATTTGGAGCATCTTAAGAGCTAGTTTCAGTAGAATAACTCAATTTTTATTGTTACTTCAATCTCATAGTATATAACTCAATGTAACATGGCCTCCCCATTGGAATAAATTTCCTTCACCACTGATCTGACCATTCCACTTCACAGCTATCAAAACAGGAGCAATGTTAGATCTACTTGATTTATTGTTCTAATATTGAGAAGAAAGACGAATCAGTTTAAAAGCTGATTGCTGGAAAATGAATGTTCCTATGCTGCCAAGTGAATAGAAGAGAGAGCTCACATGGAAGGAGGATACTGGGTAACTTCTCTAATTCACTCTCTCAAAGAAGCCCATTGTGACAAGTGCTCCAAAATACAACACATTCGAAATGGGAGCACAGTGCCTTATTCCAGTGTTCACATGCATGTGAAAACCTTCCAGTCACATGAAGAAAAAGAAGTATAAACACATTAGGAGAAAGTGTAAATATTTCCCTTTCTTTTCCTACACAGACTCCACATGGCATTCCAAGAAACACTTCAAGAGTGGCCATGTGTGTATGTGTAAATCCAGTTTTCATCCTCCTATCACTGGAATCCTTTTCCTGGCAGCACAAAGTACCCAGGACCTGCAAAGCCACATTTCACCGGCCTTGAACTTCCCTCACACCTACAGAAAGGTTTGCTGCCATTTCAGGAGTGCCATCTCTCCTTCCTGGCAGCACCTTGGTTTTTGAGGTACAAACAGATTCTTGAAGATGGGGGCAATCAAGTGCCCTCTACCAACAGGTAGAACAAAACCAAACCTCACTCTGCCTCCCTTCTCCTTCTCAACTAGACCTGGGGGCAGCACTGCTGATATAAAAAACAAGCTCAATCTTCCTGTAATTACACCAAGAATTTGAGGAAACTCCGGAATGAAGAAAAAGAAATGTTTGAGTCCATTACACAGACTCTTATTTCTTATACAGTCAAAACATGGGAATGTCAGGAACCTCGTGCAAAACCAGTGGAGTCCTTATGGCAGTTCTTAAGCCAGTCTCAACTCTAATAGAGTTGGAGTCACCCTTTTTTAGCAGGGCAGTAAAACTTGAAACTTCCACACACACAATAACATCCTCCTCTACAGAATTTTCTGACAGAAGCTGTCCACAAAATTTGGAGATAAATTTTTTAATAGTTTCATTTTCTATATGCAGTATGAGATATTCCAGCTGCGCTCCACAAAAGAAAAATCATTACAGAGAGCCACCTATTCCATACAAGGTAGAAGTAAAACATAATGCATATTTTTTCCCAGTTAGTATTTATCCAGAGTGCAGAAGGTGCAGAAAAGTGAACAAAGAAGAATCATGACTTAATTGCAAGGCAATTGATGGGACAAGGGTGGGTTAAGGTGATGGAAAAAAAATGCAACTCAGCTGAACAATAGCAACCAGAGACAATTGCCTAAGCAATTCCCTATGGATGGACCTCAGGTTGGTGACAGCTCACTCAGGCAGAGCTAAAAGGCACACAGCTCTTGGCCAGTTTCTTGCTATGAACAGAACTACTGCAAAAACAGGGTCAGGGACACAGATTCTTGTAATGAGGGAACCAGGTAACTACACTGATTACAGATCAGAGTTGCTGGCTGCACTTCAACTTGGAGTATTGGCCAGAAAGCAGCTTGTAACCAAAGCCCCTTCTCATAACCAGTTGCCTTCCTTTCAGAGGAAAATAAAAGTCACGCAGGGCAGTAAGAAAACCCTTTGTATGAGCACAGCTCACTAAGTGGTCCAGTTATCCTGCACAACTTTCTGAATGAGGCTTCACATTCCTCATTTACCAAACCAGTCATTTTTGCCACCCACAATACTCACCATTCAAATGTTATAATTATTGCCAGGTCAATGATGAGAACTCTCAGAGAGGTGCTCTGCTGGCTTTGGCAAACAATCCTGACAGACACCCTCTGCTGGGAGCTCTTCTTAGCCAGCTCCTAACACATTTAATATGGGATAAAGGACCAGAGGAGTTTCACCTTTCTAAGTTAGGAAATCATGTGGTATTTAGACTTCACAAACATTTATCAAATGGCTTTTTCACCTAAGTCCAGGGTGCTCATTAAAATGCCTTCTTTGACACATTCAGTGCTGTTAATATCTCTAAGCCAAACACCACTGACACTGGGTCAACATTTGGAGAATTTGGTTTTGTTGTCACAAATGACAATTGAACAAGAGGTCTCAAAAAAATTTACAGTATCAGGAGCTGACAGACATAGTCTGTAAAACACAAATGTAGATAAAAGCAGCCATTTCAGTCTTAAGATTGATTAAGAATTTTAACTCTGTTCAAAATACCTCCTCATTAATTTATTCTTTCATGCTTAGGGAGTGTTATTCTCAAATAATTTTGAATTTATAATCCACAATTCAGCGGGGAGATTACAATATTCCAGGATTCTTCTGTGTGAAGAACACAAATCCAAAGAATCCAAACCCAAATTAATATACAGAGAGCACCCTTAGAGCACTCAGCCTTTGTAAGAAGCTATCCTTTCCTTTCAGTCCCTCATTCCTGCTGTGAAAAGGCATTGTTTTAAAGCTAACATTTATTTTAAAAATTCATAAACATATCTATGGCAGCCCTACGACTTCTCAGCAATTGTGAACCTTTGTGATCCCTGGACATGAGAGCAGAGTTCGACCGTACAAGGGACACCCTTGTCTGGGACACGTACTTGTAGTGTGAGGCAACTGTGACACCTGATGGCTGTTCCTGTAATGACCTGCGTTGAGTCCTGAACAAGCACGAGCAGTTTAAATGCTCTTTGGATCCCTGTGAATTAACTTAGACTCTCACACACCTTGCACGGAGTCCCATGATGCTCAAACAAGATCAGCTCAGTGTCCTTTTGCTGAAGATTTAAGTTCCATGATCCTTTCTGTATATTGAACATAGAGGACAACCAAGACTTACCAGTTTTTCAGCACAGAATAAAAATACTGATACAGCTTCACCTCCCAATTCCACCATCTTTTTCCATACCAAGTTTACCCTGATCTGACAATGCTCCTTTTGCAGGACTCTGTTCTTGAACAAAACTGCAGCAAAAAAATGAAAAATTCTGACATTTCCTCCCCACCCCAAATAGCTGCACAATTACCAGGGGAAAGGCAAAGTAATAGCTACTGTGACACATATTCTGTTGTCAAAACCGAGTCCTGTGCCTGGGCAGCTCCTCCCAGAAAAGCTGGCATCCACTCAGTCTTGCTTTCAGAAAGGTTTTATTTGTACACAAATAAAAGCAAAACAATGTGTTTCACAGAATTGTACATGAATAAAGTCTCACAGCTTTACAGAATGCCACATTATAAATCCTCCCATTTCCTGGGCACAAAGGACCAAAAGCAGATTGTTTTTTAAGGCAACTACCTGCTCTGTGCATCATAACAAAGTAAACACTGAGAAAAGCTATTCTAAGGAATAGCTAAAATCCAGGGGAAAAAATCCCCTTAACAGCACAAGACATATCTAATTTAAGCAGATGTTTTGGGTTCTAAGATCTAGCTAAAAGGCACAAGTTGATGGGACAGGACAGGGCATCCCAACAGACAGCAACTAGGAAAACAACCCTGTCACCAGACTTAAAGGCCAGGGGAATACTGTGACAATCTTTAACTGCAAGGCCTCACGGATTTACATGAGCCCAATCTGAGAGACGGACAGTAAAAAGTAAAACCCAAGAGGTGCAAATCTGTTTACAAAACTCTGCAAATGAAGCAGGTAACTCTGGGGTGTTAAGGAAGAAACTTAGCAGCGAGTTCATACCCAGCAGAAATTACCAGAACTGTAGGTTACTCACCCTGGAGTGATTTTGCCAACACGCCTCCCTTGAATTACCTTCAGCAACTGTGAAATGGCTGTTTGTAGACACAAAAATAATTCTACTACTTTTGTAGCAAGACATGTTCTTTCCCACAGTGTTCTGCTTAATGATGCAATTAGTATTAATACCACTAGACTACACCTTCCTAAAACAAATCCTGATTAACTGGAGAATAACTTCTTCCTACGATCATCTGGGTTTAGACTTGACTACATATGTGACAAGTCATCACAAACCTTTCCAATGGGGAAACTCAGTGAAGAAAACTAGTGCTTATTTAATGGGAAGAAGGTACATCGAACATATTAATATTACTTAGGCATACTTAAATCCAGCGCACTTACAAACTTCTCATTTCAGCTGTGGGTTGATGAACAGAGCCAGATGATGGCAAACAGTGACAGACAAAAGACTAAATAACTTTCTTTATATATGTCTTAGCTATTTGTTGCTCGACCCTCTTTCAAGGATCCTATTGCAAGTCTCAGAAACAATGTGAAAATAACAAATGCTATTAATTGCAGTGCATCCTAGCCTGGAACACCCTTATGACAGAAGTCAGGCTTGTCTAGACTGAGCAATGTCTTTTTAGAGGATTTCATTCCAACTGAAAGAATACTTATTTCCACCTGCGCAAATGCTAAAAAAATCATCTGAGAAAAAAATAAACCACAGAAGTACCAGAAATGTCATTCATCAAGTGCATTACACCACAAAAGAAAGTTATTTCTATAACACCATTTTTGATTGACACACTGCTACTGCAGTAAATGTAACATTGCTCTAAAAATGGACAGAGTATTCTAACAATTATGGCTCCTCCTAATTGCCCAGCATTTCGGCATAATGTAGAAATAAACAAGATGCTCTTTTAAATCCTGACTCCAATTTCTCTGTGGGGAAAAGGCAACGCTCTTGTCAAGGAATAGGATTTAAGCACGGACCTGCGGTAAGAGGTGCCTGCTGATCTCAACTGCCTCTTAGGCCTCTGATTCTGCCTTTTCCCTCACCCTCGTGTGTAAAGGAATGCCTCTAACCAGATGTGAAACTCCACAAAAAAGGAGGTATTCTAACACAACAAACAGGTGCAAGCACAGATTAAAATTATTTCCCTCGAAAGCTCAGGTGTTTTGCACCTTGGCCTCGGTGTTTGCCTTCAGAAGCCCAGTGGAACAACATGTCGCCCATTTTCCCTCAGAGCGGGCGGCCAGCGGAGGGGCCTCTGTGAGGGGAACTGTTCACACCCCTTCTCTGATGGCCCTGCATCAACTCACCCTCGCCGAGGTTGCAATCCCCACAGCCAGACACCCTTTGGCCACAGCCCGGCCCCAGAGAAAACCCAACTCCCCTCTTGCAAGTTCAAGTGAAGGAGGAGGGAGGCGCCACAAAATGGCGCCCGCGTTGGCCCAGAGTGCGGCCGTGCAACAACGGCCTCCCGTCGCTGTGCTCCGGCACGGACACGGCTGTGCCCGGCTCTTCCTCAGCACAGACTGTTCCCAATACAACACAGCAGTCCAAATCCTGCCAAGCCCAGAAGCCCGGAGTGCAGCAGGATGGGGCTTTGCCATGTCTGTTCCACTAACATGGCTAGTGGCGGGCTTCCCATCTCTCGCCCGAACTTTCACTGTGAGATATTGAGAAGGTGTTGGCAGCTATCTGCCTCCTTCCCTTTCCCTCTACTTCCCAAAAGGGAAAGGATTTTACCCAGAGCAGAAACCTTGAAACATCAACACAATCCAGTACAGAACATCTGAGAAGATCCAGGGTGCAATTGGGTTATCCCAGACAGGGAGTTGATGCTATGCTGGCACAAATCCAGAGAAAACCATGCCACTCTTTCTGGAGACACCTTCCTTCCACATCCCTGTATGGACACCAGTCCTGTTCCAGGTACAATATATCAAG
>JAWWLV010000506.1:0-11318 GCA_035041135.1 Platyrinchus mystaceus | reverse complement strand
GCCGCCCAGCTCGGCCTCCCGGCGCGCCAGGTCGTCCCGCAGCTCCGCCAGCTGCGCCGGCTCCTCGTGCCGCGGCGCCGGCGCTCCCGGCTCCTTGGCCTCCAGCTCCCGCCGCAGCGCCTCGGCCTCGGCCTCCGCCCGCCCGCAGCGCTCCAGCAGCGCTTCCTTCTCCCTCGACGCCTCCTCTGCGGAGGCTCCCGGGGAGGCCGCGGCCTCCAGCCGGGCCTGCAGCTCCTTCACCTGCTGCTCCCGCTCCTCCAGAGCTTTCCGCGCCTGCTGCAGGGCCGCCCGTGCCTCCGCCAGCTCCGTGTCCGAGGAGGAGGAGGGTGGTGGCTGAGGCGCCCGCAGCTCACCCAGCGCCGCCTTGCACTCGCCCCACGTCCAGGCCGGCTCCTCGGCGAGCTCCTGCACCGCGCTTCCCTCCGGGAATCCCTCCGGGATTTGCTCCGGGGCTCGCTGGGCAGCGCCGCGCTGCCCCTCCGGCCGCCCCCCGGCCTCGTCCCTCGCGCCCTGTGCCCGCAGCTGCTCCAGCTCCCGCTGCAGGGCCCGGTAGAGGCTGGCGGGCACCACGTCCCCCGGGGCGGGCTCAACGCTCTCGTCCCGCTCGTAGTTCTCCAGCACCTGCCGAGGACACCGTGAGGCCCCCACGGGACAGGGGGCGGAGGAGGAAGGGAGGGGCGGATGGACGGATGGGGACATGCCTGTATTTTGTCCCTCAGCTCCTTGTTCTGCACGGTGAGGGACTGCACTTGCCCCTGCAGCGTGGCCAGCAGCTCCTCGGCCGAGGGGCTCAGCGTCTTCTTGGAGAGCAGCAGCTCCGCTCCTGCGGGGCACAGGGACTCCACTCGGTGCCCACCCGTGTCACCCCCCCGAGGTGGCCTTGGGAGGCCTTCAGGGCCCTACCTGGGAACTCAAGCGGCTCTCCCTCCTCGTCCTGCAGCGTCTCGATGTCGTAGCTCGTGTTCTCCTTCTCGTTCTGGGGAGGCAGGGTGGTGGTGACCCCCTCACACACACACCCCCCCCCATCCCCTGGCACTGCCAGCTGCTGCCCACACCCACCTCCAGCGAGGACAAGCGGCTCCGCAGAGCCTCCACCTCCTTGCCTAGCCGCTCCTTCTCCCCATTCCGGGCTGCCAGCTGCTCCTCCAGCTCCTGGATCTGTGGGGCAGGACGCAGGAATAGGGTCCTCTTGGCTCCCAGTGGAGTCCCGATGGCATTCCCAGTACCAGGAGCTCCTCACCGGCCTTTACCTGCTTCTCCATGGAGCGCAGGGAGCCCTCGTCCAGCTCTGCCCTCTAGCAGGAGCCAGGGAGAAAACAGGGAGGGATGAATGCTGTCCCCATCCCTGCTGTGCCCATCCCTGCTGTCCGCATCCCTGCTGTCCCCATCCCTGCTGTCCCCATCCCTGCTGTGCCCATCCCTGCTGTCCCCTCCACTCCCCAGGGACACGGTGGCATCTCCCCAGGGCCCTGCAGCTGGTACCTCCCGTCGCTGCTTCTCCTGCTGCTCCAAGCCCCGGATCTTCTGCAGGAACTGGGCCCGTTCCTGCCGCAGCCGCACGATCTCCTCGTAGGCATCCCGGTCCTCCTGCGGGTAATCAGAGAAT
The DNA here is from genome assembly GCA_035041135.1 of Platyrinchus mystaceus. Taxonomy (NCBI): domain Eukaryota; kingdom Metazoa; phylum Chordata; class Aves; order Passeriformes; family Tyrannidae; genus Platyrinchus; species Platyrinchus mystaceus. The sequence goes on along the minus strand of JAWWLV010000506.1, from coordinate 9,712 downwards.
CGTGGAATCCCCTCAGCTGCAAGGGACCCACAAGGACCGTGGGGTCCAACTGCTGGCACGGGACACCCCAAAAATCCCACCGTGTGCCTGAGGGTGCTTTCTGACACCAGAGAGGGAAGGAAAGGCTCTGGCAGGGCATGGACCCCCGAGGCCAGCACGGGTGTGCCCTGCAAGCGAGCCAGGTGAGGGCCTGGAGCTAAGGGGACCCCCTCTCACCTGGCTGAGGGTGCCCAGGGGAGGCAGAGGGGCCTTCCTCTTCCTCGGGGTGCTGCTCTTCTCCCTGACGGACAACTGGCTGGGTGAAGAGGTCTGTGGAGACACCAGGGCGGAGGGGACATCACACCCACGGTGACCTCCGTCCTCCCTGGCCCAGTGCCACCTCAGAGAGCCCTGGGGGACCCCCTGGCAGACCCTCACCTGGGATGTCTGCTCAGTTGACTCCTCTTCTGAGGGGCAGAGCAGAGGGGAAGAGAAAGGGGGGAAGTTTTTAGGGGTCCAGAGAGCCCGTGTGGGTGTGGGGACACTCAGGGGACACACACACGTGAGTGCACAGCGTTCAGGGGGACACAGACAGACATACAGGGGTGTACACAGGTGTGTAAGGGCAGGGATGCAGTGCAGACACAGGGGGAGATATGTGCACACACAGACACGTGTGAAAACACCCGTGCACTCAGACCCCCTCGCACGCAAACACGCGTGAACACGCGTGTGCAAGCACCGAGCCAGACAACCGAGGCTCAGCACCACCTCAGCTGGGGACAGCACAGCCAAAGGCAGCCCCGGTGCCTGGCAGAAGGGGACATGTGCCCCCCAGCCTCACCCAGCCTCCTCCATCCCCGTCCCAAAGCGCCCTGACGGTGCCAATCCCCCCCTGTGGGTCCATCCCCTGCGGGGTGACGACCCCCCCACGCTCCATCCCCCGGGCACAGGGAGCACCAGGGTGCCACAGCTGCCTCACCACTGGCCCAGGAGCGGCGCTGAGCAGCCTCCTGCAGGAAGTGCTGGATGAGGGCGTTGCCCGTGGCCAGGCTGTAGTGAGCGGCGTCGTGGCCCGTGGCGTCGACCACGGCCACGCGGGCGCCGGCGTTGACCAGCACCTCCACCGTCTCCACACTGCCGCTCTCACAGGCCAGCATCAGGGCTGTCCTGAGCACAGGGGGACAGCAGAGGTGAGGAGGGGGGCATTGCTTTAGTCTCCACGTGCCCTCCCAGTGCCCACCGGCGCAGCCCCACCTGCCCTGCAGGTCCCGGCTGTTGACGGCCGCCCCGCGGTGCAGCAGGTACCGGCACAGCTCCGAGTGGCACATCTTGGCAGCCAGGATCAGCGGGGTGGAGCCGTCCTGGGCAGGGCAGGGGGGGTGAGGAGGAGCAGGCAAGGCTCAGGTGCCCACCCTGGGGCACCACGTCCTTGATTTCCCACAGCCCCAGCCTGACATAAGGAGCAGCAGGACCTCACCTTGTCCTTGATGTTCAAGGGAGCCTTGAAGTCACAGAGGATCTCGGAGCACGAGATGCAGCCGCTGACGGCTGTGGAAGGGACAGAGGCTGAGCATTCTCTGCCCAGGGACAGAGCAGGACAGGGTGGCACCGTCCCCACTCACCTGCCAAGTGCAGCGCGGTCCGGCCGCTGCCGTCGGCCACGTCCACGGGGCAGGAGGCCTGAGGGACAGAGCCTGGGTTACAGGATGGGGACAGACAGACAGACAGACCCCTGGAGGGGATGTGGTTCTGTGGCACAGGGGAGGGCAGGGGACAGGCAGACAGATTGCTTGAGTGGGCATGGCTACGTGGCACGGTGGATGGCAAGGGACAGACAGACAGCGTGTGGCTTTGTGACAGAGTAAAGGGCAGGGGACAGACAGACAAACAGTGGCTCTGCGGTGTGGTAGAAGACAGGAGACAGACAGTCAGCCAAGTGAAGGACAGGGGACAGACAGACAGATTCCTTGAGTGGACACAGCTCCCTGGAACAGTGGAGGGCAGGGGACAGACCGACAGTTGTGGCTGCATGATGTGATGAAGGACAGGGGACAGACAGACAGACAGCTGTGGCTCCGTGGCATCGCAGAAGGCTGAGCCAGGCAGCACCACACAGAGCCAGGAATCACCATGCCAGGTCAGGGCACTGGTGAGGGAAGGGGGTTCAAGGACAGGGAGGACACCCCACTGGCACAGCACACTCCTCCTCTTCCTCCTCCTCCTCCTCCTCCTCTCCTCCTCCCCTCCCTCCCTCCCTCTCCACCCGCCCCGTACCTGCAGCAGTTTGCTGACACACTGAGGGTGCCCGTGCTTGGAGGCCAAGTGCAGGGCAGTGGAACCTGGGGAGGGACAGACGGGTCAGAGCACGGACAGCGGGTCTGTGGCAGAGGGGACAGCCTGGGGGACACACAGAGGGATGGGCACACGGGATGGGCACACGGGGTGGGCACACGGGATGGGCACACGGGGTGGGCACACAGGGACATCCCCAGGAGCCTCATCGCTCGGTGCTTGAGCTCCTGGCGTGGCCATCACCTCTGTCTCCTGGGGACAACCAGGTGACCCCGTGGCAGTAGCCAGGGGCACGTGGTGGCCCTGCCCTCACCCGAGCTGTCCTTGGTCATGGCATCCACGCCGTGGGCCAGCATGGCTTCCAGGCAGTCCACGTTCCCCCGGGTGGCAGCCAGGTGGAACCTGCAGCGAGACCAGGGGGCTGTGGCACCGTGGCACTCGCATCCCTCGTCCCCAGCCCTGTCCCTGGGGTGTGGGGTGGCACTCACGCGGATTTGCCCTCCGAGTCCAGCTTGGTGGGCACCAGGCCCTTGCGGACCAGGAGCGACGTCACCCGCCCGGCATCGTTGTAGTCCACGGCCTGCAGGAGCTTCTCGTCGTTCTTGGTCCAGTCCTGGCTCTGCAACGGAGCCAAGAGGAGGCTGTGACGCTGTGCTGTCCCCAGGGCTGGGCTGGGGGGCTGTCCTTGTCCCCAGCCCTGTCCCTTGGCCGTGTCTGTGCCAGCCCCTCTGCTGGGGGCTGTGCTGTCCCAGGTACGGAGGGCTCAGCTGGGACGGGGATGAGGGTCCCCTCCAGCCCCTCCCAGTTTGCAGCTCACAGACCAGGGCATTTACAGACCCAGATGTGCCAGGCTGGCATTGGCTGGGATTTGGGAATGAGCCCGGCTGCCCCTGCCACCCCAATAAACACAGCCAGCACCCAAGGGAGCCCCATCCCTACCCAGTTCTCCCCACTGATCCCAACCCCAACCCTGAGGAGGAAAGGACCAAGCCGGGGCAGCTCCCCTGGGATGCTCCAGCCTCGCTGGGATAATGGGCACAACACTGTCCCCATCCACACAAGAGCAGGGCTGGCAGGGAGCTTTTCTTCCCAGTGCTCCCGTTCATCCCTATCCCGAGGGACTGACCCGCAGCGGGACAGCACCAGGACAAGGACTGGAAGTCCTGGGTTCACCCCGCAGCCGGTGACGACAAAGCCGAGCCGGCTGCGGCCGCGGCGGCAGGAAATGGATGTCACCTTTCGGGAGCTGCTGGCACCGTGCCCCGAGCCAGCCCGGGGCCACCGTGCCCGCCGGGAGCCCCTCGGAGCCCCTCCAGCCCGGCGGGGCCGGGGGCAGGGAGTACACCAGTCTCCCGGCGTTACTGGGCAAACTGGGAGGGTGCTGCCCGCGGCCCCCACCCCCTGGTGGAGCAAGGACAAAGCAGGTTGGGGAGGGCGCAGCGGAGCCCCGGGGTGCGGCCGGGGATGGGGTGAAGGGGGTGCAGGCGGGGCGGGGGGGACACGGCTCAGCCCGCAGGAGGGGTCCCGAGAGGGGGGGAGCCGGGGACGTACCGCGAAGGAGGCGGCGGCACAGAGGCAGATCTGCTTCATGGTGCTGAGCAGGAGGCGGCGGGCAGCCATAAACCCCGCGCCCCCCGCCCGGGCCAGCCCGCCCACCCCAGAGCCCGGCTCGGTCCAGCATCGCCGCCCGGGCGGGGCAGGGGCTGCCGCAGTGGGAACCGGGACCCGCCTCCCTCCATCCCTCCGTCCCTCCCTCCTCCCCTCCCTCCTTCCCTCCCTCCCTCCTCAGCATCCCCGCATCCCGCCACGGAGCATCCCCCAGTCAGCGACCAGCACCCAGACTGGTCCCAGTTCCAGTGGGAGGGGTTGGGGGGGGGGACACAGTTTTCACACGCCGAGCTCAAGCGAAGTGTCAAACCACCCCCAAAGCAGGGCTGAGCATCCTCCTGCCCCCACGTCCTGCCCCCCGAGGAGGGGGACGTGGGACCCCCTGCCCCACCCTGGGGGCACGGACTGACCTCCCACCGCAGCCCGGCGGCCAAGGGGGGGCAGGACCCCCCGCCTGCATCTCAGGGCCCCCCCAAACGCCCCCCAAAATGCAGAGGGACCCCAGACACTGTCCTGGCAGAGCCCCAGGAGCAGCAGGACAGCGGGAGCCTCCCAGGGGATTGTCTAGGGCAGAGTGGAGAAACTGAGGCACGGAGCACCCCTGAGGTTGGAGCCCCCGAAACTCCACGTGGGGGGGGTTCCAACCTGTGTCCCCGTGTCCCCAGCCACATCCACCGGGTGCCTGTCACCCGCCCTGTCACCCTGTGCCCCCGGGGCAGAGCCCTCAGCCCGTGCCAGGCAGCTCCTGAATAATTGAGGAGCATCGACTCGCTGCTTCCACGGGCTGTGGCAGCTGGAAAGCTGGCAGTTGTCACCAGGGAGGGGACAGGGAGGGCACCTGGGACCAGCTTTCCCTCTCCTTTGTTCTGCCCCGCTCCCAAGGATTGCTCCGGGAGCACTCAGGGGTGCACTGGGGGCTCGATGCCACTGGACAGGGTGGCAGTGCCAACCTCTGTGGGGCTGCTGTTCCCGTGGGGAGCGGCCACCCCCTGTCCCAGGGAGGGTTCCCGTGTCCCTGTGACACTGGGGACATCCTGGGGAAAATCTCCATGTCTTCAAGTCCCTGTAAGACCTGGGACATTCTGGGGCAGGTCCCCATCCATATCCCAGGGCAGGTTCCCATGTCCCTGTGGACATCCTGGGGCACGTCCCTGTGTCCTCATGGACATCCCAGGGCAGGTCCCCATGTCCCCAAGGACATCCCACAGCAGGTCCCCATGTCCTCGTGTCCCTGTGGATATGCCAGGGCAGGTCCCCACGTCCCCAAGGACATCCCCCAGCAGGTCCCCATGTCCCTGTGGACATCCCAGGAGATGTCCCCGTGCCCCGAAGCCCCCGGGGATGGCACTCACGTCTCCCTTCTTGAACTTGGCCCTCAGGCTCTTCATGGTGGCTCCAGCCTCAGCCTCGTGGCACCTGGTGGGGGGACGGCCGTGCTGGAGGGTCTGTCCCTGCCCGGGGACAGCTCAGCCCCCCCCAGTCCCGCCGTTCCCAGCCCTGTCCCCGTTCCCAGCCCTGTCCCCGTGTCCCCGCAGCCGCGGCGGAGCCGGGAACAGGACCCGGGGAGTTGGGTTACGGCTGCGGCTGCAGTTACAGCCCGGGGGGGTCCGGCTGGGGAGGGGTCTGTCTGTGTGTCTGTGTGTCTGTGTGACCCTGCAGTGCCAGGGACAGGGGGCAGTGCCAGGGACAGAGGGGACATGGGCTGGAAGGGGAGCCGGGAGGTTTAGTTTGGGCTGCTCAGCCCTCTCAGGGATCTGGGGCTGCAGCTGGTGACGGGCACGGCTGAGTCCTGGCGGTTGGCACCCCCTGAAATTCCCTGGCACCCCCTGTTCTTGATGATACCTCTGTCCTTCCCTGGCACTCGCTGCCCTGTCCTGGCACCTCCTGACCTTGGTGGCACCTCCTGGCCTGGCCTGACAGCCCCTTCTCCTCCCTGGCACCCCCTGCCCTTGCCAGCACTCCCTGCCTTCCCTGACCCCCCCTTCCCCTTCCTGACACCCCCTGAACTTCCCTGGCACCCCCTGTCCCTCCCTGCAAACCCGTATCCCTCCCTGGCATCCACCATCCTTCCCTGGCATCCCCTGTCCTTGACAGCACCTCCTGCCCCCCACCCCGTCCTCCCTTCTCCCCCCCGTCCTACATTGCCCTTGATGGAACACCCTGGCCCTCACTGGCACCCCTTGCTCTCCCTGTCACCTCCTGCCCATCCCCGTCACCCCCTTTCTCCGCTCCCCCATCACAGCCCAGGTTTGGGCAAGGTTTGGGCAAGGTTTGGGCAAGGTTTGGGCAAGGTTTGGGCAAGGTTCGGGCAAACTCTTGGCTTTGCCCGACACAACGATGGCGGCGGCGGCACGGGGGGCGTGTCCTGCTCGGGCCCCGCCCCCTCCGCGCTCCGCTTCCGGCCGCGGTGCGGCCGGGCCGATGGCGGTGAATTACGCGGCCGGGTTGTCCCCGTACTCGGACAAGGGCAAGTGCGGCCTCCCCGAGGTGAGCAGCGCCCGCGGGAGGGACCCCCAGCCCGCCCGGGATGGGCCTCCGCCCGCCCGCAGTGGAACCGCCGCCCGCCCGGGCCCCCCCAGCCCTCCGCGGGCCCGGCCCGGCGCGTTGCTATGGCAACCGCGGGGACACCCCCGGGGACCCCCAACAGCGGGGAGGGACCGAGCGCTTTGTGTGTGCCCAGCCCTGCCCCGCCGAACCCCCTTTGGCCTCCCTGCATGGCCCCCCCAGCCCCATCCAACTGCTCCCTCCTTATCCCGCCCAGATCCACCCCATGTCCCCCTCCTTGTACCCCACCAGGCCCATCCCATAATTCCCTCCATGTCCCCCCCCATCTCACCCCATGGCTTCCTCCTTATCCCCCCAGTCCCACCCCATGAGCCCCTCCATGCCCCCCAATCCCCACCCTGTGGTTCCCCCCATATCTCCCTCAGGCCCATTCTATGTTCCCCTCCCTGTCCCCCCCAGTCCCACTCCATGACGCCCTCCATGTGTCCCCCAAATCCTTCCATGTCCCCCTGAGCCCCAGCAATACTTGGGACTCTTAAAAGAGGGTTTGGGCTGAGGGGACGGGGACACACAAGGGCCTGTCCTTGTCCCCGTCCCCAGGAGATGGGGCTGGAGAAGCATCTCAAGAATTCAATCTGGGTGGGCACAGGGCCCCCCCAAACCCATGTCCCACCTCGATGGCTCCCATGTCCCTCGCTGTCTCCGGGGCTGGTGGCACTGCTGGTGACAGCTGGTGACACGTGGGGTGGCCCCAGGTCACTCCTGGAGCCCAGCCTGGATCAGCTGCCTGGGAGAGCAACAAACACCCCGGGAGCGTTGGGTGTTCCCAACCCTTTCCCTGCACGGAGAGGACTCGGACAGGGGGTTCTCTCCCGTTAAATGCTTCTGTTGTTAAGGAATGTGGAATGTTCCGTGGATAAGGAAGAGCTCTGGGTTACTGGGAGGTGTGTGGGATCATAGGATCAAAGCATGGTTGGAAGGGACCTGAAGGATTATCCATTATCCATTCCCACCCCCTGCCATGGGCAGGGACAGCTCCCACTATCCCGGGTTGCTCCAACCTGGCCTTGGACACTTCCAGGGATGGGGCAGCCGCAGCTTCTCTGGGCAACCTGTGCCAGGGCCTCCCCACCCTCCCAGGGAGGAATTCCTTCCTAATGTAACCCACCCCCACATCCCTCCATGCTGGGTTTGTCTCTTTTCCCAGATTTTCGACCCCCCGGAGGAGCTGGAGCGGAAGGTCCGGGAGCTGGCGGAGCTGATCCAGAGCTCCTCCAATGTGGTGTTTCACACAGGGGCAGGAATCAGCACAGCCTCGGGGATCCCTGACTTCAGGTAAGGGGATGGTACCTCCTCCAAGTCCATCTTCTAGCTGGGAATCTTCTTGGAAAGCTCTGGTTTACCCCAGCCAGACCTACTCCATCCATCCATCCATCCATCCATCCATCCATCCCACCAGTGCTGTGAACACCCTTTTTCACACCTCCCTGATGTCCAGCTCTTCCCCCAAAATCCCCTCGTGTGCTCTGCTTGCATCAACCACCGAAATCCTGGTGGTCCATGACCTCCACTCCACCTGTGCCCAGCTTATCCCACACGGATGGGGGACTGAGCTCTCCCTTCTCCCTCTCTCCCGTGGCTGCAGGGGCCCCAATGGTGTCTGGACTATGGAAGAGAAAGGGCTCTCCCCAAAATTCGACACCACTTTTGAGAATGCCAGGCCCTCCAAGACTCACATGGCGCTGCTGGGGCTGCAGAGAGTCGGAATCCTGAAATTCCTGGTCAGCCAGAACGTGGATGGGCTGCACGTGCGCTCGGGATTCCCACGGTACTGCCCCTGCCTTTCCCGGCCCCGGGTCAGGGATTTGGTTCCCAAGGAATCTGATGTGGGGAGTGAAAAGCTGGAAGGGGATAAACCAGCTGGAATTTAGAGGTTGTGGTTCGAATCCAGTCCTCGGTTGTTGCTCTCTGGAAATGCTTCTTGTGCACATGAAAAAGGGGTCATGGAATTGTAGAATCCCAGAATGGTTTGGGTTGGAAGGGACCTTAAATCCTGTCTCATCCCACCCCCTGCCCTGAGCGGGGACACCTCCCACTATCCCAGGTTGCTCCAACCTGGCCTTGGACACTTCCAGGGATGGGAATCTGGATCCAAGCAGGACATGTGCTCCTGGGAGCAGCTCAGGGTCCTTTCCACCCTCTCCATACCCATCCAGAGGGATGGAGGCACAGGAGGGAGGATGGGAACACCCAGGAAGGCTCAGGGTGCAGAGCTGTGTCTCGCCCCGGCTTGCCGGAGCTCTCGGAGCGCTGGATCCTGGGCTGCCTCGATTTGCTCCGATGAAATTCCAACAAAACCAGTGCTGGGCCCCAAAAAGAGCCTTAAAAAGCACTTGGCCTCTCGATAAACCTGGAAATCTCCAAGAGCAGCAAGAGAGAGGGAAGGTCCCGTGGCTGGAACTGCTCTGACTTACCGGCGCTCTGCGGTTCCCTGGCGGCGAGGTCAGGATCCCCCGGAGGATTCCCAAGGATTCCGAGAATTCCCTCTGCAGGGAACTGCGACATGCAGGAGCTGAGGGTACCAGAGCTCCAGTCCCTGTGTTGGGTGGGGGGGACTGGAGTGGCTGTTCCAAAGGTGTCCTCAAAGGAACCTGCCTCTCCCCCAGCCCTCGTGACAGCCGGAGCTTTGCCCTTCACGAACTCCAGCCCGTTATAAAACCCGTTCCCGGCACTTAAGAGCAGCCAGGGATTGTCCTGGGAGGGAAAAGTGCTCGGAGCTGCCTGGGAAGGGGAGGGGAGAGCAGCAGAAAATAAAAGGAAGGGAGGCATTGAGGCTTGAAAGATGCTGAGTGTCTGGGACTGACGTTGGTACCGCTGGGTTTTTTTGTGCTGAGGCGCTGGAACAGCTTTCCAAGAGAATCTGTGGATGCCCTTGGAAGCAAGGATGGAAAAAGGGAAACAGGCCTTGGACAATGATCTCAGGGACATGGTGGGATTGTTGGGGTGTCCTGTGAGTCCCTCCCAACTCAGGATATTCTGTTATCCCTGGAAGTTTCCAAGGCCAGGTTGGAGCAACCTGGGATAGTGGGAGGTGTCCCTGCCCGTGGCAGGGAGTGGAATGGGATGATATTTAAGGTCCTTCCAACCCAAACCATCCTGGGATTCCATGAGTGGGGATGAGAATGAGGATCCTGAAGGAATCTCAGAGAAGATGCTCCTCACAAATGCCTTCAGCCATCTCTGGCTGAGCAGAGCTGCCTCCAGGGGGTATTTCCTGGGATTAAAAGCCCCCGAGTCCTTCTCCCAGCACCACCTTTGCCTGTTT